>CACKRE030000603.1:0-19677 GCA_902602495.3 Ectocarpus sp. CCAP 1310/34 | reverse complement strand
CCCCCCTGCCGACCCGCCCACACTGCGGTGCAAGCGCCCAAACATTCACTTACTAGTTGATCTTGAATGACGCCGCTTCATGTCGCCGCGATAGCGTGATGCACTTCTCATCCTCGGACAGTGCACTTGCCTACGTGTTCGTAGTCTGATCGAGACCTCGAAATTCGAGCTGGGGAGGGGCTCAGATGAACGGAAAATAACACACTCAAAGCGGTAAGTGAAAAAGGAACAGGACGCAAAGGCGAGAATTCAGGCGAAAAGATTAGAATCAGAATTTCCTACATGCAACAGGACACACTACAATCACGTTGACAGCACCACCTCACAACAATCGGTGCAGTTCTGGCAATGTTGAACAATCCCAAGTACGCGCAGCATTTGGCTATTGTACATGATGTTTTTAGATTCTCGGCAACTATTAACTGGAACGCGACAGTACACAAAACGAAAATACACAACCCGCGATATATCGCGGAGGCAATGCCGCACATACACTAGGAGAAACAAAGAGCAAGCCTAACAGAACACAAGATCGTTTTTTCTTCCCGAGCACGCGAGGGGGGGGTAGGGAGTGACCCGAAGCACTCATGGGGCAGCAAAACTATCGTGTGAACGCATTCAGCGTTCAAAACACGTCAAAGCATGATTTTGTTAAACAGGAATACCCCCGAGCACCTGTCACCTCCCTCAAGCGCATGTCGACCCCGATTCAGTTACTCTGCACATATCTGACATGTCGCACTGCTCCAACATCACACCCAGCTGGTTTGAGAACTGGCCACCATTTGTTTAGAACCGGAGGTCTGTTGAGTCTCAGCACTTGCACTTGACCATTCCATGCCCGTCCCGTACTTCACTTCCAAAATCTACTGATTCCTCCAAAATACAGTGGTCTCTTGAAGGCGCCAGAGCAGGTTCTCTGAAAAGGACCGCGAGGCACAGCGGACATAGCGCCAAGTCTAACGTCGCCCTAACGAGCCCTGAACATAAACGACGCGAAATTTGCAAATTTAGAAATAGGCCCAAGATGCCACATTAACTAACCCTCATGAAAACACTACCGTTCGGACTCATGCTCAGCAACCCTCCGTCCAACCCACTCATCCCAAAAGTCATGGGATCCGGTCCAGGTCCCTTTGATGCCCAGCTCCACCGGTATTGAGGACGGGTCTGCCAGCTCCTTAGTGAAGCTCCCATCGCTGGCCCTTTCGTCGGTGACGAACTCCACCCTGCTCACAAAACGAAGAGGCAACAATAGCCAGGGTGCGCAAAAATAGAAGTTGGTGGGCTGACCAATCTCCATACATACCAGAAAAACACTTTTGGTCTACTGCGGTAACGAAGAGCCCCCCAACAAAACAGCCTGCGGCCGCGCACGAATGTGCAACATGAATAATGCGGGAAGGTGAACTTTGCGTTGCCCATAGGATGCCGCGTGTCTCATCGGTACGGCAGGACACTTGCCGGCATGAGGCACCGGATTGACATGTACGGCAAAAACACCCGGTGAATTCTACGCATTCCCGACACAAATGCCTGCTTCGCCCACAGCACCCTCATGCTCCCAACAAGTCTACGAATGAACTCGCGGTAAACCTTAAGGGAATAACTGGTTCCAACTGCTGTCCCAGGTTGTGCGAAATCGACAAACTTACACTGCGGAAAACGCCGAACAAAGTCATTCAACGATCACGATACCAAGTTAGCGATACTTCCCACATTCCCGCGCCTTTCCGGTGTGTTCGGCACCAGCCGCATCAGCACATGGCTCAGAATACGTCACGTGACATCAATCGACAACGCCCCTGTTCCGGCTACGCTTCCAAGCATACCCCCGAACCCCAGAACCACCGAAGGCGTGCTCGGGGGCCTGCTCCCTAGGCACAATGGTCAACAGACAAATGACCAAGCTCTTATGCCCCGCCTTCATTTCAAGTCTCACACTTGTACGCTCCACAGTGCGCATGACAAAGAGGGAGATGAGAGCGTACGCGATCATTACAGCGAGTTCTACTTGCCTGGCCCTCATCTTTGCCGAGAGAAGCGGCATGGCGATGGAGAGAGCGAAGCGGATGACTCGGTTGAGGTGCAGGATGCGAATAGCTTTGACCTTCGCTGGAAAGGCCCCGCCTAGCATGCGCAGTCCCCTCTTGTAGTCCACCACTGCAGCAAAAACAAAACATTGAGCGCACCTTCAGTTCTTGCGGTTGCATCATTTCCGCAGTACTCCCCAAACGTCTTGCGCATGCTGCCCGCGTATGCGCTCGTTGCTACCATCAGCATCAACTCTAGAACAGTACATCTTGCGCTGCTTCTAGCGCAGGGTTCTTACGCCGGTTTCAAAACTCGTTCAACATATTGGCTCGTGTTCATATATCACGAGATAGCATGTTGTTTGCGGCCAACCGTCTTTTGAGAATAACAGGAGGCTTACCGGCGATCGATGGGGCGTTTTGATCCACAAGTGCATTCACTCGAAGAGAAGGAAAACACATTTGCTGCTTTAGGGAAGGGGTAAAAGGCATGAGGTGGTATGGGTATCTACGACGTACCGCGCCAAACTCTGGCCATGCACGTATGGGGTCCAACCCCCCCCTCCTATGTGACCCCTGTTGGGTCGTCTAGCTGGTAGAAGTGGAGGATAGGGGCCAGAGGGGCAGACGGCAGAGTCCAATGATGGGAGAAAAACAAAAAGTGCCAGGACCAATCGAGAATACAAACAACATTTGAAGCTAAGTGGTAAAGACCCAGTGAATCAGTGCACTTAACAACACCACAAGTATGGTCTGTACGACAAACTTGGGGTCCGACAGAGGCGAGAGAATCTTTGAACAAAATCTAGCCAACACTAACGTGCGGGTGGACTCACGAGTAAAGCGCCTCAGTAGTCCGAAGCCCACGCCCCTTGCGTCGACAAGAAGAACGAGACCCTTTGTCTGCAGCTCTTTATCCTTAATAACCTGTCCGAGTCCAGACATGACCAGCTGCTGTTCATCATACGACACGCTTCAATGTGAAGGAGGCACTCGCTGCAAAACGCTGCACCATGGCGTGCAACCCTGGGACACTGCAGCATATTTGGGCCCGAGTTGGTGAAAGTGTCACCGCAACCAGGCGAGGAGACCGTGAGAAAACCAGTAGCATGCGAGCCACGATACCAGGGACAACAAGACGTATTCCAATGGAGGCGTGCATCTAGATGGCGTACACAGAACAGGGGAGCCCTGCCGTGAACCGTTGCTGAGTACCCAGCCACGAGGGTTGCTGTCCTTCCGACTGTGAGGGTAATCAATGACAAATGTAGGAATTCTGCCAAGATAACCCCAACACTGCGAACGACCAACAACAACACCTAACCAGCAAAAACGGTTGCGCTCGGATGTGCTCCCCATGACTAAAATATCCTTCACCGAACGTTTTGTCGCACCTCTTGCAAGACGTAGCAGAGCATCTTGTGGTAAGCGGCCGGCGGGGCCTTGTCCATGTCCAATTTACCCGGAGAGAACGTCAGCACCCCTCGCCCAGTCCTGATGAGGCATTTGTTTGGTGATGGAAAGGAGAAAAACAGTGGTGGTGTTAGTTTAGGTGTTGAGACACACACCTCGTCCCTCGTCCGGGGAGTGGACGCACATTGCTCTCGTAGCTGACCACAGTAGAGGTTACCTTTGGCGAAAACGCGCCTGTTGCCCACGCTGAAACTGCCATCAAAGTCGGTTTGAGTGCTCCGATTCTTCCAGAAGTTGTCCCTGTCGTGTCAACGCTGCTGTGACGTAAAGAATACTGGTACGTCGCAGCTATTTTCGGCCGCGCCGCACTCATCTCTTGATGACGCCGCGGTTGGCTCCGTGTGCCGAGTGGCCGACATGTGTCATCAACTTGAAAACCAATCGGACGGACACCACATCGCCTTCTCGATTCTTCAACCAAAGCTCCGTTTGCCCTCGCAGCGAGCGCTATCAAGGCTGCGGAGAATAACCAACATTGGGAGCAATGTACTCGAGTCTAACAATGCAACAAATATTCCAAATACAAGAAGCACAAACATTTCGCTGGTGTGAGCAGCTGGCAGTTGATACCGCGGCAAGGTATCACCGCTTCATAACCTTGCGAAAAGCGCACCCCGAGGAATACAATCTTCCTCCAGTAGTGTAGTTCTTGGTCCACTGATACAGGTGTGGGCACATACGTAGATGTGGTTGAAACCACAAGAAGAAAACAACCTTGCGGTTAGCCTCTTCTGTCCCATCTTGCCGCCAATTCCCTCTTCATGCAACTCCCCGACTCCCACTTGTCAAGTAATGCAATGCCCAACAAACCACCTAGAAAAAACAAGTGGTATTCGTCTTCGCGATGTTGTCGGCAGCAGTAGGCCGAGTGCTGAAAGGTGATGCTGGTTACGTCGAAACATGTTCGCCCGCAACCAGCATCACTTGTCAGCAATCCACCTGCTGCTACTCAATCATTGTGAGGACTTGTTATTTTTAGGTGAGTGTTTGATTTTGGGAAGAAAGGGCTGCTGAGTATTACTTGACAAGTCGGACTTGTGCAATTTGCGACAAGAGGGACCAGGGCGGCTTTACGACGTCAAGATCGGACAGAAGAGGCTATCTGTCCAAGAGGTTGTGTGCTTTGGTCTCCGGCGCATCCTTTGAGGACTCGACGAAACGAGCGAACCAAGAAGGGCACTTTTGCAGCGACTATATACATAAAAGAAATGGCAACCGGCGAACCCTCGAACATCAAGACCTTCTTCGTATCAGTATCATCCAGAGAAGAATACGCACGGACGCCTTCGTGTAAACCAGAAGAGACGTGCCAACGCCCACGGCCAAGGGCCGTAGTTTGCAGGGTCTCAATACGATGTTGCTGATATGTTCTCACCTATCTCTGTTCGTCGTCAAAGTGTGCACCCTGCTTCGGAGAGGAGTTTCCAGCTCTCGAGCAGAGAGCACCAGGTCCCAACCCTCCTGGAGTCTAAACTTGCAGAAAGTGCTACACACCTTGACAGCCCCTGCCATGTCGTAGTTCGCGTACTCCAAGCACTTCAGCATGGGTAGCACAGTACAGAAAATGTAGTAATTTCGAGCAAGGACGAGAACGACAAGAAACACAAGCGTTTCAAGGCGGTGCAAAGCATAGCAATGAAAAACCTCCATGACACTTCCTGTACCCATTGACCCCCCGCGTCAGGGTTCTTCTCGCGAGTTAGGAAGGGTGTGCCTCCACAAATAATGCTGAATATTTCATTCTTGTTTCTCACAAATGGGGTATACAAAGCAGGCAAAGTCGACAGGATGGGGGAGGCGATGGAATGAAGGGGCTAACCAATTCGACCGTACCCCCCAAGCCACGATGCCACACAGGAGCGCAATCCAAGTTGCACAGTACGATAATCGACTTGAACAAACGTGGAGCATATATTCGGAGGGGGTTCCGAAAATCAGTCCCGTCTGCTCGGGAAAGTGGGCCTCCCATGCCGTGGTGCCCAACACAACGTCCCCTCGGCTCTGCGGTGAAACCACCACATCACTAAAGTGCTGCCTTCGTCGCTCGCTCCACGAGGACGAGTTTGATTGATGAAAGCGTCTTGAAGGCAACCAACTAATCCTACCTCCTGAGAGCCCTACGGCAGAGAATGCGGTACCTCTACTGGTGCAGTTGCCACACCTGCTGTAGCAGCCTTGTTTTCTCCTCATCTCCAGCCGATTCGACAAACTCTAGCTCTTTCTTCGACAGGCCTGCCAGCAGTTGCTGGTACCGTTCCTCGAGCTCTTCCTCGGGCTTTTCCCCCCCGCCCAAGACACCGCTGCTTTCACCTACACCCTCCCCCGCCTCCATACTTTTCTCTGAGTCGCCACGGAACATCGGTGTTCCAGTTCTACCGTCTATATTTTCGTGGGAAGGTGCTGGTGGTCCACCTGCCGTCGGGAGAACTCCCGTGCCACCAACGTCCACACCATCGACATGGACATCGATATCGATATCGTCGTACGGCGGAGGTGGGTCTAGACCGTCACCGGCATCAATGAGGACTTCCCGCGACGGCTGCTGCCACGCCGAAGCATCCGGCCCCCGCCGCAACCGCCACCGGAAATGTCGCCGCAACGGGAACCACACCGTAATCGCGCAGCACCCGATCCATAGGATCCACTGGTATTGCTTGGGCACGGTCATCCCGACCATTGCCGAGACTGCCGCAATCATGACCTCCAGATCGCCGCGGTTCTCCGGCTGCTGTTCGTGGTAGACGAGTCCACGATGTTCCTCACCAAGTTTTGCCCCCTCCAACACCCTCCCGCCTTGCCATCGCTTCTGATCCGGAGCCGTTGGCTTCTGATTTATCCCCACGGCCCCTCCCAAGCGCCGGTGCTCGATACCCAGCCCCTCCGACGGTGATGTTTCCGTCCTATCGACAGCGCTAATGCCGGGCTGTTGTTGCTCAACCATCTCGGAATCTTCCAAGCAGTCCTCGACCGGAGCGACAGTCTCGCCGCCGACAGTAGTTTCGCCCCCGACAGCAATTTCGTTGCTGCCGGAAGAGGAACCTCCCAAGGGGCGGCCGAATACCTTTCTCCCGCTGTCGGGAGCCGGGCTATTGGTCGCAGACGCGCTTGGGCTCGTGGTCTGCCGCACGTGAGCCAAGATTCGGCTCATGCGCGCGACATACGACCCCGGCGACTCCGGAAGCACTTGTTGGGCCGACGAAATTGCGCGCGGGGGGGACTTATCGTGTCCGTGTCCATTCTCTCGGCCGCCATCTCTCCGCCTCACCCTCGATCTCGACGTCGATCTCGGCCTGAATGGGGAAGGCGAAAGCGGCACACGGGGCACGTTGATTAGCAGGAGCTGTAGCGGACGTAGACACAATGATCAATTGGCTTCGGGGTATGTGACAGTGCTACGTGAGAGAGAAGTACTTTGACGCCGCTTTGGCTGCATGACGACCTATGGAAGCGGAAATCAACCCATCAGACTGGTCAGCGTTTCGGCTTCTATACAAGATAGTGGTGGGGTTCGTGAGCCCCGTCACTTTCACTTCCGAGGAAGGTGACTCCCCTTGCCAGCGCTACTATCCGTCCAATATTTATTTAGCTTCATATCGCTCGCCACCCACATCCTGCAGAATGTTCCAGGGCCCACGAGTACTTCCGTCACCCATACTCTGGCAGGGAGTATCCAGGGTCTCAGGGAAAAAAACACTTCGAAGTGTCCAGCCTGTGTCTCGATTCCACGAATAACGTTAATAGCCGAAATCAAACCATTAGACTGGTCAGCGCTAACTAGTCTAATGGATTGACTTCGGCTTCTATAGACCCCAATACCGACGCTGTCCAAAAGAAATGAACGTATACGGCGATGGTGCTACGGCCAAAGCGGCACCCTGCGCCGCGAACACGCCGAAAATACCGTACACTCTTCCCGCGGAACATGCATAGCCAGCTCAGACTTACTCCCAGATCCCTGGTGGGACGTACCGTGTCGGTGAGAGCGCGTTGTTCTCCTCGCTTGAGGAAGACAGCTCCCACAACGCGTAATCTTCTTCCTCCCCCGCACCCTCTCCTTCCCCGGCCTCCCGGGCAAGCGAGAGCGGATCGACGAGCGCGTCCACGGTCGCATCAGGCGGCGAACACACCGGTGTATCTGCAGCACCACCACCAATATTGGCGCCCGAATCGGCTTCAGCCGCTACGTCCGTGTCAGCCTCCACGTCATCTCGGGCGGCTTGGTCGGGGCGGTCTCGAACGATGATAACTCTCCCGCCCTCTGTGCTGGTAGCGCCGTTGAGAATCGTCACCGCATCACCACATGGTCTAGGGCACACGACACTCGGTTCAGCTCCTGAGTCGGGCATCTCTCGAGCTTGTACTTGTGCGGCGAGGTCAAGTGTGCAGGGAAATGACATAGAAGGAGCCCTCTGGGCAACCCACCAAAGATTCAACGTGTACATGTCGGGTGTGGGGGACAACAGCAGGAAAGGTCAACGAAGGTCAGCTAAGAATACTGGCGCATGCCAAGCAGGAACCTTTGTCGGTAAGGGACAAGCGCGGATTGTTGGGAGTGTCAAATGTGATCAAGAACGTATCGATCCCAGCAACTATGGCCAGTCCGTACGGGAGATCACACGGAGACAACGGCCATTTTGATGCTGATGCTGTCCAAGTGAGCAACAAAAAACACAAGTCGTATGTAAAGCACCAGGCGACATAAGGGTGTTTGACCGTAACACACGTGCTCTCGCAATATTCCAGACACTGAAATGTAGCGTAAAACTGCACTTTACGAGCTGCGCGAAGAAACGACCGTGTCATGTTTCTTGCAAAAACAACGGGATCGCACCTTAAGAGAATGAGGGCGGGACCCACAATCTTGAACCCCTGAGTCGGACCCTTTGTCGATGTCACCTTCACGTTCGTGTTCGCTCTCGCTGCTACCGCTGCAGCTCTCGCTGTCACTACTGGTGACGAACGTGTTCGCTCTCAGCACCCCTGCTTTCACCTTCGCCGCACAGACCGCCCATCGCCGCTTTCTCTCGCTGCCAGTCTTGGTAGTTTTCGTTGTGTCGCTACGAACGGAGGATGATGCACTGAACATAGCAGCCGAGCCTGGGCCGTGCAGGAGTCGCAAAATTCGGACGGAGCGGGAAAACGGTATCGGGCCGACCAATAGGCCAGCGAGAAGAATTAACTGCCTGGATTGAGCGTAGACTGGGCGAGGGGTGATCCTCTGGGATAGGATCAACGAAGGAGTTTTCCGGATGGATGATAGACCAACAGCCCTTCCGTCCGTTATTCTGTGAGCTCATCAGTCCCTCGTCTTGGGGAGAGGAAACGCTCGTGCTGCCCGGGAGCCCGTCGACACCAGCTATTACAGTATTCCATGATAAAAGCCTTTCTGCGGTTCCGACGAGTGCCTCATCCCGCACATGTTCTTCACATCTGCATACTTTATCGACTTGTGCCCGTGTTGGAGAACCATATCGTAGAACTCTTCGTCCAAACATGTTGGCCATTGCGTTTACCACTGCTGTTCGGGCTGTCTGCGCCGCGAACGACTCCGAAACACCGTTCGGTTTGCGACAAAGTTGAAGCTGTCACCGAGGTGTCCGTAGGCCAGCCATCTATCTGTTTTGGCAGAGGCACGGTGTAATTTCCCATTTCAATCAAGATTCGCAAAGCTGGCGAAAGGACTTCGCGGCACGCGTCTCCGGAGATAGGTATGCATAGAATACATGATACACAGTGCACACGAAGTCTTGGAAGCTGGCCTCGGACGGGGGTTGCTCCAAAATTGCCAACGCTTCATGTATTCTCCAAGAATCACAAAATCAAACATCACCAATGACACAAAAAAGGGAAACGGACGAAAGTGGGTCTACCCGCTCCTTCCTCAAGACACAAGTGGGTACTTGAAAATCTGCATTTCGGAGACCACTCGTTACAGCGCACAACCACTTCATATCATTCCGATGCATGGAAAACATGGGCAGGGCCCATGCACATGAACGTTTACAGGATTTCGGGCACGTCTTCACCCTTTACACCGCCGAGGCACGTAAGGCCTCAACGTGTTACCCGATTTGTCCGAAATGTACCCACTTTTGCCCGATTTTTTCGTTCGAACAGTTCCCCCGTGCCGATGACGTGGAGGTCGATTTTTCCAACGAAGAAACTGGACAAAAGTGCATTTCGCCGGACAAAGGTGGGTCACACAGCCGAAAACGGTTGGTACATCAAAATAGTGCTACATGCACTAGTTCTTTAGTCTAGAAGATTTAGGTAGGCGTACGCACCGGAAATGCCGACAAAAATCGGGCACCTGTTGCCGCCTTGTTCGTGAAGACGCGCCCGACCGAAAGTCGGTAAAAGTTGGTGTTTATGCTGTATATGGGCCCTGCCCATGTTTTCCATGCATCGGAATGATGTGTTCAGTGGTTGTGCCCTGTCACACGTGGTGGTCTCCAAAATGCACAATTTCGAGGGAAAGGGGCGGGTGTTGCACTGCTTGTACCAACTCTTCTTGTCTACCCCAGTGTGCAAGGATGCGGGTTACGGCCGTACCCGGCCGGTACGTATCCGTAATCACGGGAAATCAAAGAAATGTGTTACGTACGCGTAAACACGGCAGCATACCGGGAACGAAATCTCGTCGGCCCCGGGGTGTTAAAACACCGTGTGGGGTTGTTAAACACCACATGGGGTGCTAAACACCGTAGAAGTAGGACACAAAGGCGATTACGGCAGGTAGAGATACGGGATTCAGGGGTTGACATGAGTCCTCCTTGTGAACACGCGTACACGCGTTCACGTGTATATTGCGTGCGTTAGACATTCTTGTGTTCTTACAGCTTCAACCTGCTCCCACCTGCAGCAGCGTTAAGTGATGTTCTTGATACTGTGATAGAGTATTCAATCTGTCGGGGGTCGCCCCGTTGCCCCAAGCGTCGAGTGTGAGCTGCAGCCATGGGGGGCTGGCAGCTACGGCGGGGGGGTACTCCCAAGTTACCGCAAAAGTTACGTGGGATGGAACTAGTTGCATACGTCTGGAAGGTGTTACGGGCAACTACGGGTACCGCAGTAAACCGCATCCCTGAAAAAAACGTCGACCCTGCCAACCCTACCCACACAGATACGTAAGCGATCTCCCAGGCACCTCCACGACAGCTCTAGCTTTTCGCGAAGACCAAATACGCACCGTAGATGGTTCAGAGTCGTTCTCACCGATTATTCTGGAGGCATCATGGGTTTGTCGGTCTGTTTGCCTTTTGAGGCCTCGGACTTTTTCCTCAGTCGGAACATCAAAAAATATTTGGCAGTTCCTCAGTTCCTCAAGGTGTGAGCTTCCTCCCATCCATGCCGACGTGGGGGAGAGTTGAACGTTCCACCCAACTACCATAACACGGCATGGTGAAACCCGTGCCAGTCTTGTTTTCAAGGCCAAGATCCTGCTGCTTGGTAACCACGCGTAGACTACGCTAAAACAACAGAAAAATACGGGCTGTTCGTCCGCATCGGTGGCTGTGAAGATGGGGGAGGTTCTCCCGCACTTGCCAAGCTTGCCGACGCCTTGCTAACAGATGGACCTATAGAGATGTAGATGGCCAATGTGTGCAAAGCTGATGAAGTAGACGGCCCGCGAATTGGAGTGGTGTGAACGTCTCTGTGGCTGCTAGTGATCTGCGGTTCTATGCAGTGCTGACCTACGTGCTGACTCTAGCGGTGCTGATGAGAACACTAGTGTGTCCGGTGTTCTGCCCCAGCTTCAACTACAGCATTAGTCTCCCTTGTTAATAAATCTCACCCGCTCGGACAGCGCTGATTCCTCCACGCCCTATGCTCTCTTCTATCACACGCCTTTCGCTCCGAGTCGTGTCAGCATGGTCGAGTACTACACTACAGCAGTGGTTGGCATTCGGGTCAGCCACTGCTCCCCCTTCATACACCCCCAACCCACGAACCCGCCCACAGCATCCATCATGCGGAGCCCCTCAAAACTCTTCTCGGCTCTGTCTGCTGTGTGCTGTGTGCTTTGTGCTGTGTGCTGTGCCTGCCAAGGTGTTTGCTCTTCCCAACGTTCAACCGCTGGCTGGGTTCGGCGTTGGCTGTCTTGGCTGTTGGTATTTAACTGGATCGCCACTTCTTCCGCCTCTCCGGCTCTTCTTGACCGCATCATGGGAAGCAAATTGTCCTCTGCGCAACGCTCCAAGACGCACCAGGCGGAGACCACAAAATACTACGTGAGTACCGACTTGAGTCCCTCGTCCGACATACACGTACAGCAGTACTTCGTATTTTTGCCAAACGGCATCGACATTCCTCATGCCTATCAAATATCTACCTCCCGTACGATCTTGACTACTCTGACTGAAGATCTGCGGCACCCAGGGACATCAAAGACCACGAGAAGATATTTGGCCATGGGTTGCAATGGTTGCCCCCAGAAATGTGAAGTCCCTGTTACAAGGCAGAACGTTCACGCACACACCGCCCCCCCCCCTACTGCTGTCGCCATCACGCAACAATCAGGATCATGCTATCCGGCTGTTGGAATACCGACCGAGTTGCACGTGAAAGCCGAGCCCCCGACGGAAAAGAGGAATTGTAGAGAAAACGTAGATCACTGCTTGTGCATCCTTGCACACGCCGGATAGAAACACTCGTGAGTTTCTTATCCAGGACCGTCGGTGATGCTCGTGAGTGGCGAGCAAGGCCGACCCGGCAGTGACTGCTGTACACTCTCTAGGGGAGGGTTTACTCACACATTACATCTTCACTCTGAGCAAAGCCGACACCCTTTACGCTGTGACTGATGTCGGTGGTGTCTCTTTGAACCCGATTTCTTGTGTCTGGTGAAGCACGTCGCGCGGTCGTCCAACATTGCTTTTTGGAGCCCATAAGACTGATGTCCGAAATTTCCAGCCAAGCACGTTGCCTGCAGCGTGCCGTGCACAATTGGCGCCAAGACTTCTGCGGCAGAAACAACAGCAGTAGCATCCCTTTGCAGAGGAGCGATGTGCATATGAACACGCGCATAACCCGATGAAAAGACCGTTTCTCTCTCTGCTTAATGGTCACACGCGGAGATGCGATCCTACATTCAACGACTTTACACGAGATGGTTTTTTTTTATTGCCGTGAGTTGGTTTCCCCAGTGAGCAATTGCCCGTGTCTCTCCTACGAACACGTTCTCGGCACTATCGTACGAAGCTACTGTAGCCGTAGCCGAAAGAAACCAGTGAAACAGCAACGTATGTATAGCTATTATTTCCGCGTGGCCTGTTGGGCATCCGCCTGATGATTGCACATGACACAACAGTTATACTTTTCGCTCGTCGTGCGGATCACTGTGCGACTGCTGTAGGGCGAACGTTTCGCAACCATGCCCTTCATGCGTATCTTTCAGCTTGATCAAACAGCCCAGGCTTGTGTTGCGCGAGATCACAGCTGTCGAGCTCATCTGCGATGCATGGCATTTTACGTGGCACTGACAGGAGGGACGGAAGAAGAGCCGGCTGCAGAAGCTCAAGGAGTCGGAAGCAAAGTGGAAGGCGGCCCAAGAAAAGACGCAGTCTTCCCCTCCGCCCAACAGGGGTGTAAATCGATGACCGGTGTCGTACTTGGTTGTAAGTGTTCATTTCACCTCAGGTGCACCTCAGGTGCATGGCCGTGCCTATGCACCTGGTGACGCGACACACGTTCTGTTGATATGGCCTCAGCCTGGTTGTGTCGGGAACGGTGTCTTGCTGTAAACAGTCACGCTTACGTGGCTCTCTCCTACATGATGTGGGCAATCGTTCTTTTGGTCGGGAAGGGGCGTGGCGCTGTGCCTTTGGGGTATTCTACAATGTACAGGTAAAAAATTGTGACGGCACTGGTGCCAAAGCCTGGTGGTAGCCACACAGGCTTGAACGCAGGGTGAGGTCGTTTCAGACGATTGCACTATTTTGGTACAAGAAGCTGGAGTTATGTAGAGACAACGTGTCGGCATGGAGTAGGGAGGCAACCAATAGTCTATGACTGGATCATCTTTTGCATTACCGCCGTATCCCGGGGTCAGTTTTCACGCGAAACAAAATGGCGCTGTTGCGAGCACGGCCTGTGCGTCTGAACTGCACAACATCGCAAGTTGGTTCCGCGGGGCGTGATCGCAAGGCAGAGTTCTGGTGAACCGTCGCTGGTTTGATGGGGCTTCTCGTTGGCACCACCACCATTAATGTGTCTGGTGTCAATGATGTCATAAACCAAGCACCGCGGAGGACTCGGTAACAAGTAAGTTGGCCCAAAGTCTCACCATCGCGCCGTCGAGAGCGTAACCAATTTCACGCTCATGTTGGTATTGGAACTGAACCGTGGCCGACGGTTTCGGAGGACGTACCCGTCCAAGATTACGTCAATTTTGAAGTTGAGTTCCCGATGCGTTTCGCTCCTAAGGCAAGCGCTTGGCCAATCTCAGCTACAGCAAGGCTCGAGTGTATACCGTTTTCCCAATTGTTTGAAATTGGATGCGTTCTCTCCTGTGGAACGTGCAAACATATTCTCCCCCTTGGAACTCCTAACGAAATGTAGCAAAATTTTCTCGCGGGTTTACTTACAAGGTGCAAAACTGCAACTCCCCTTTCGTCGATCGACAAGAAAACCATCGATCTTCTCGAGGTTCTTTCAATATTTTATGGTAGGCTGGAATATGCATTCTACAGTACACGAACTATTTACACACATGTCTTATTGGCATGACGGTGATTCCAATAGGGCCATAACGGCTGGGGTTGGACAAAACTATACAAATCACACAAGGAGGGTTGCTGCGGGCACTTGCAGCTGCTAGACGAATGTATCGCGGGGATTACAAACGTGACACAACAAAATTGGATATTACACAGCTTCTCACGACAAAACTCGACGCTCCTGCTGCATTTGTCGACCCGATGGCATCAACACGACCTCTAGGGGGGCGAATGTAAAATTTGAGGGGACTAACAATGCAACGGTTCACGACTACCGTCGTCCCAAAACACGTACGATGCCATGGGCTATGGAACCACTCGACTTCGCCCTTATTGCCATTCATCGCTCGGGACCTCTGCCACCTCGATTTCCTTTGTCACCGCTCTAACCATGTTGCCTGCGTTTCAAACTAGCGCTGCTGCTTTGACGGCCCCTTTCCGCCCCCTATAGCTGGTTTGCAACCGACCTCAGTCCAACACCTCCCTCCGTAGGGACCGCCTTGTGGCTGAAGTAGCTCATGACGGAGGTCCAAGCGATGTCGCACGCGTTAACTGACAGTACCCGGAATTCTAGGGGGAGGTATCGGAAAGTGGCGAACTGGAGAGGGCAGAACAATAAGGACACCAGCCATGATCCTTGCACCGCTGGCCAGAACTCTCTGTGTTATGCGATCGAACGGACGCGTTGGTGCATCGGGCGTGCAAGTGGTGGTCGGGTGATCTGCAATTGTGACGAGACAACACTTCAAGAGGTATTTTCGATCCAGGAGTTTCAAGCCTTTCTGAAGAACACGCCGCGCGTTCCGCACAAGAGTGCCACGTACATTGCATGGTACACCCTCAAATCCTCTCACTGAACACCCAAAGCCCATACGCTACGGATCCGGGTCTGTCATACGCTAACATTTCAAGCGCTGAACATAGTGGGGAAATAAGCCTGCTGCCTTCTACCTGGAACAGAACAACGGTAAGGAGGGTGTTCAAAGCGACCAGACTCGAGCACCGAAAAAACACGCGACATAGCGCCACTTGTAGATGACGACAGCAAAACCCACGAAAGAAAAGGCGCCTTCGCCCGTACCTAAGTACAAGTCGGCAAGCACACCCTCCGTTGTCTCACCTCCGCAAGGCCGGCAGGATACTTTTCCTGAGAGATCGGCTCTCAAGCATTCCCGTGACGCAGAAAAACGACGCCACAAACATCGGGTCGAAGACGAAGGTGTCGATTACTACGTGCAACGCGGCAGGGACGAAGCCTCCCGCCGCCGTCGGAATGAGGCATTCCAGCAACCCGTAAAGCGCGTGCAGCGCCGGGCCAGTGATGAGTATGCTATCGATCGCCACGGCGGTTAATCGGCGGGTGTTCTGAGGAATGGTGAGCGAGGCAGCAAGGGGAGGCAGGAATTGGCGCCTTGCCTTCGCGAGTACTGAGAGGTGGGTTTGTATGTTGGGACGATTTGCACCAGACGAAGTTTCTGCTCAACTCCCCCATACGTCGCACAGAATGTTACGTGCAGGGAGGTCTTACGAGCGATGTGGACAATGCATATGACGTTACTGGGGTGCGTTTCATGCGCATCAAGCGACCCAACGCACAACCACGGTCAGCTTCAAGGTACTGCCCTCTACAGGTACCCAGCAACATGTGATTCTTGCGTAAATGCCCAAAGCAGAGGTGCCGATGTAGGCGGCGAGTATCCTGCTGCCATTATGGCACGGATCTGAACGTACAGAAGTAGCATCCAGGAGAGGCCAATATGGACGGCGGACTGGCCTTGCGTACAGTACACATGACGTTTTGCAACGGGGGGTCAGTGTTGCGTTGCGAAATCAGATGCGGTCCACCGTCAATGTTGGTTGGTGACCAAAAGCTCTGCATCGTGTTGCTGTCACAGTCTACAACAACACACACATGGACATCAAGATTACATTTTTTGGGGACAAAAAAGTGTCCGTGTTCGGTAGCCCAACAGACTAGAGCCAGTTCGAAATGACCAATCAACGCTCCCTCAAACAGGTGGCTACGTCACCAAAATGCAAATAAAAAACGACTCCACTTGTAAACTTTGTCAACAACTGTAAACTTCGTCAGCAACACCAAAGCGTACTATCATACGTGCACTACACACAACACACGCAGCCACGGACCACCCGCTAAGGATAATGTGCACTACACTTTCGTATCGGGCGAACAAGTATAGCCCATCAGCTGGAGCACCAACGCATGCACACGTATGCGTTCACAGCAGCAGCAAGTCGGAACATACATATGCGCATGAGAGTGGAGGAAAAATAGACCGAAAAAAAGTCGGTATCATCAGAGGCAGTTCCAGGCACTGTTTCTTTCTGTTATGCCGCCGCCCACAATGTGCCACAGGCGATCCTGAGCACATGCGCCACTATTTAGCCCTATTCACACTAATTCTCGGAAGCACTTTACTTCGTTCGCCCTTGATGAATTGGTCTCAAAACGAATGCGAGCGTGGTTTCGGAAAAGCTGGAAGTTGGAGCCTGCAGCCGCTTCTCCAGCCAAATCAGACCCAATCTGTTGCTTCCACGAAAACACGTTCACGCACATATCGGGACCAATTCATCGAGGAAACGTAACGTTTATAGCTTCCTAGAATCAGTGTGTGCAGGGCTAGCGGCGCATGTGCTCAGGATCACCCGTGGCAGCTTGGAGATGGCAGGAGAACGGTGAAGCCAAGCTCGAATATGAAGTGTGATTTTCGGAATGCTAGTTTTTTTTTCAAGATGTGTCATGTGCCCCCGTTTCGAAGCAACGAATGTCGACACCGCTTGGCCGTGGCTACCTTTTTCAGTGTCTGGGCGTGGGCTCCGCACTCTAGCTGCAAGGCAAGGAAGTCGTTGTCCTCGAGGACCTTCGTGCGCATGTCCAATTGTGTCTCCGGTGCGCCCCCAGAAGGCCCCAGGAACCAACGAAAGCTTGAAAAAAAGCATCCGCTCGTATATTTTTCGGCCTTGATTTTTGGGGCGATCATCTCTAGAACTTGTGCCCATGAGAGCCCAAACGGGGGGACGCGCCCCTAGACAGAAGCACCTTGGAATGGGATGCGGTTTTTGTGCTGTGTGCACAGAAACATGCACAGAAATCAAAGGTAGTGATCACCAGGAGCATATTTTGTTGCTTGAAGGGAGAAACTCCAGTGACGCACCAAAGCACTCAAAAATCCGTATGTTCTCGGCCTTCGAGACGACGGAGGAAAAGTGTGGTCCTGAAGATTCCTCGAGTATGGCCTATAACCAAGTGCCGCGAAGTACGTATGACGATTCAACTCTCCAGCTGGAGCCAGAGTTTCGTGCCCCCGCTTTAATTTTAAATCAATTGCATCATATATTCGGCCACCGAGGCATGAAGAAGAACATGTATTTCTCTTGGGTGGTTGTTATGCTCTTATTTTTATGGGTTAACCTTGAGGCCTAACAGCAGTTTTTGAGCGATGCGATGAGTATTCCCTTTTCCCTCCGGTCTTAACAGGTTCGAGTGTGTGGAGTCATGTGCACCGTCATTTCATTCCTAGACATAACGCGAGAACTGGCTTCAACTTCCGAAGACTATCTGCCATGCTCACGGCAAGAAAACTGTATCCGCCGTGTGACCTGAAACACGCTAGGCAACAGGTCAACGGTCACGTCGACATTCCAACTGAGCGCGACCCATTCACCTTCAAGAATGGGCCTCGGCGTCCACTTTCAGCCTTCTGCTGGAACTCGAAGAACTGTGCCGCCATATCCCCGCTGAGACCTAACACCCCCGACGTCACCGCCTTCGCCACCAACGGCGATCTCCTCAGCCACGCCGCGTACATGCCCCACATCGCCGACAGCCACACCCACGGCCCGAAACGTGCGCTCTTCTTCGACGCCCCACCACTCATCTCGACCGTTGGGGACGCCCCTTCACCCCTATCTCGATGCTGAGTGCTGCACGCATTCATATCCGAGGCCCGCTTGCCGTCGTCTCCTTCTCCCATTGCGCCCCCTGCTGAAGTGCCCCCGTCGGTGCCGTTGTTGCCGCCACCACCGGCGGAGCCCCCGCCTGCTGAGCTGCTGCCATTCCACCAAGCCCCTATCCCTTCCGGAGTGGATGCATGTAGCGCCGATCGGGAAAAATAAGTTGCTTCGGCAACCCACGATGACACACCTACCCCCCACGAGGCTTCGCGGCTAGCATTGGCAACAGGAGCAGTCGCAGGAGTGGTGCCGCACTGCCCATGGCATCGCATCTTGGGGGCGACTTGCGGATGTCTTTACGCACAAAGAGAAGGTCAAAACAAGCGGCAGGGCCAAGCGGTGTTGGCACTCCAACTTTAACGAGTACCAATACTATATCACCAAATTACGAAGTGTCATGTGCTCAACAGCAGGGACACAGCTCAGTACCTGGGTTACCCCGAAGGATGCACGCCGTGATGACGTCACGAGAATCGAAACACGGTTCAGGGACGACAGAGAGCGTAAAACGATACCAACAAATACGATGATACCAACAAACGCACACACAAGAAGATCCCCTCTACAGGTTACAGCAGAAGGTCGGGTGAGAATGCTACAGTGTACCGTACCAGACGTGAAAAAACGAAGCCTACAAGTAAACTTCGGAGCGTACGGTCACTGAGGAGTTGATGGACACCGACCTTACCCTTCGCGGAAAGTATCAGCGTGCTTTGAATTGCGCTCGATATAGGAGAAGCTGCCGGACATGCCACGTACTCTAGGACTGCAGTAAACACCACGTGCCACTACTGTAGTGCAGTAGCAGTTGCTTCGTCCAGAGGAAAAGACGAAAGTCGGTTGGCAGCAAGGAGTCAGCCAGCTGAAGATTTTGATTGTTGATGACTGATGACAAACCCAACTTTCTCACCTCGGAACCCAAAACCGGCTCGGAAAAGATGCCCGTGGCATGAGGAGGCTCCACGCCGCAGGCAAGAGCACCACAATGATAGACAAGATGTTGTGGACCTCCCTGTTTCCTCTCGCCGTCATGATCCAAATGAGCTGGGCCGTTCATGCAGCAGCAGCAGCGGGTCCCAGTAGCTATTTGCACACGTGGCGCCGTCTCCACGGAGTCCAATAGACCCCAATCAACAAGACGATCGTAGAGAAACGCCTTTCCAGATCACCACGGCAAGTGTTCGCAAGATGGTGGACGAGTTACCACACAGCAAGAGAAGGACACAGTGCAGCAAACGCAGCAGGAGATAACACGTGTGTGGTTGAGGTGGTGTGCGGCGAAACAAACATGGTGGCTGCGGGTGTTTCCAAACGGTTTTGGAGGCATTCGAAACGCTCGTTCACAACAAAGAAGTCATTGTCGCTGCGGTCTGCAGCTCATCAGCCGAACATGACTAAGAAATCAGAAATCACAACAACGCTCCACATTTACCTCGCGACTTTCCCCCCTCCGCTGGTTAAGCAACGTAAGGTACCTCAAC
>CACKRE030000601.1:171369-199057 GCA_902602495.3 Ectocarpus sp. CCAP 1310/34 | reverse complement strand
CCCCCCCCCCCCCCCCCCCCCCCCTCTGTATACCACGGGGCCCGCCCTCTCTCCTCCGTCGCCCTGCTTCGACCACAGATCATGCTCCCGTTGACAGTGGCGTCGACGACCATGGTTCCGCAGCACCAGCGCGGTAAGCTCAGCGGGCTCTTTATGACGTCGGAGAGCCTCGGCCGCTTCCTCGGTCCGGCGAGCTACTCGAATATGTTCGCGTGGTCGATATCCCCTCCCGCGCAGGGCTGGGTGGACTACCGCTTCGTCTTCTACTTTTCCGCCGGGGTCATGGCCGCAATTTCGGCTCTAGGCTGGAAACTATTCAACTCTGAAGCCCTGGCAAAGCCAGTAGGACCGGGGGGAAGCGGTGACGAGTCGGGTAGCGGGCCTGCCGCCGTCGCCGGATCGTATGGTGCCACTGGACCTGTGAAACAAGCTCTCATGTCAAGCCCAGGCGGGAGCGAAGGCTCGGCGAGGCGGAAGACGAAGTCCTTTGAGGCGGTGGGTGCGTTTCGAATAACAGAGCAAGAAAACTCGAGTTCGGAGGCATTCGTTTGATGTCTCCTAGGGTGGTGTGTTCTTCACACGTGCCTAGTGTGGGGGTGTACTGTATGGGTGCGTGCACAAGTCGTGGGGTCAGGTGTCCCAGGTGCAACGTGTGGGACGCTGCAGCCTCGTTTGTTTGTGTCGTTTCGTTGGTATGGGTGGCCGCCGTTAACCACTTGAGACAAGGGCACTGGGGGTGTTGTTATGTGTCGTCCTTCGTATTCCAAACATTTGTTTTTTCTTATGCTGCTTCTCCCAGTCACTTCAAACGCAGAAAATTATCTTGTCTAGTGCGGCGTGCTGTTAGCGAAAAAGTAATCCCGTAAGAAATACTCACCGCTGCGTTTGAAAACGTGAACATGGAATTGAGAACTGCAGTATTTTGAATCCAAACCCAGAAGGATAAGGTGTAGGGATGGGGTAAAGTAGAACAGAGCCAAGGAAGGGTAGGATCCATCACCTACACTCGGAAAAGTGGTGGGCCAACAGAAAAAGATTTATCGAATAACAGCACAGGAAGTATCCATATTTAATCCGAGTGTGAGGCAAGCGCGTAGATACCTGCGGTCGAGAGGTGTGTGCTTTGGTGTGTTTCGGTGATGATGCCTTTGGTTTTCGCTCGAAAAAAATCGCGGCTTTGCCGCGAAAAATACGATTTTGGAACTTTTTTTTTGTTTTGTGTATCTTGCGTGTTATCCGTCAGGTTGTTCATAGGGTGGGCGACTATATCTCAGACCCACGACGCTCCCTGCAACCAACCGTGCCAGTCGCGTCGCGTTTGGTGGCTTGTAGCCTGTTGCTTTTCGTCCCACGCGTGTCTTCGAAACGACCTGAAACTCGTGTTTGTCTCGTCGTTTTTCCTTGAGGAGTGGGGAGACGGGTGGAACTGCTTCGGATACCCCCGTGTGGTGATGGGACCCGTGTTGTGCTGTGACTACACATGCTGTGTTCGTCCAATTTGCGTAGAATATTGTTCTGCCAAGGCCTTGCTGACAGGTGCAACGCTTGTGGCGCCGATTCCTCTACGCTGGCGCCGTCCCTTGGCTCAATTTTGTTGCGTTTTTTTTTTCGTGTTTCCGGCCTGTTTAGCAAGTCTGAGAAGAGCACTGAAAAGTTGTAAGCGGATTTTGCGATGGTTGTGGTCGACATGCGGAGGTATTCAAAAACAAATATTGGTAGGAAGCAATTCGGCAGTTGTTTGGCATATAGAGTAATTCAAGGGGAATCTACCAACATCATTGAAAAAGCGAACTTGGTTCTATATTTTGTGGGAGGACGTGGTAATAACAGTGATGGTGTCTTGAGAGAACATTCCGTTTCTACCACCGTTGCTTTCGCGCGCGCAAGAGCATCCGCTCGCTATGTGCAATTAATTTACCTTGGAGTTGTACCTGTCCAGTCTTAAAAATTGTTCGTGGAAGTAAAGTTGGGCCAAGTGTTCCAAATAAATATGAGTTGACTTGACAGTGCCGCCCAAGGCACAAAAGTACGAAGTACGAAGCAGCCTTTTTTGCCCTCTCAATTGGCTGGAAAAAAATTCCAAATCTGCAACGTTCTCCATCTGGACAACGCGGTTGACAAGGTTAGTGCTTGTCGTGCCTACCAGGGCGATGGTAACCGGTCTTTGGTTCCTCGACACCCCATTGCCGCCACCATTGATTGGCTCATTCACAAGGCGGCTCCGAGTCCAAAGTTCATCTTGTATACAGTCAAACGACGGCACCATGACAAGGGGAAGTCTACGGTTTACAGCTTCGGCTTGCTGTGTTTATGCTTTTTCGTTTCTCACACACCAACGCAAGCGGCAAGTTGATCTGCTAGGGCATGCCGCCGCTCGGCCCGCTATAAACTTGGTTCTGTTTTTCTTTCGATTCTTATCTTACTCGACAGCACGCTGGGTGATCCCCGACGCACCTCTCGCAACCACGCTCCGAGGCAGTTGATTCCCAGGATGCCCGTCCAGTTCGGCATGCAAACCGAGCCCCGATCAGGCCAAAGTGAGGGCAACCGAACTTATCATGTTCCGTGGTATGCAGATATCACAGATGAGCCGCACGCATGAAGCATTCCTCCTACATGCATAGGCAATGGCTCTTCTACACGCGTTTGCCCACTCCGAGCTACTACAACTTTCTAACCAAAGAGGTACACATGGACCGCAGGGCATTCAGACCCATGTGCTACGCCATGCGTGCGATCAGTTTGCAGCGCGTTCATTTACCCCCGTGGCTTCTCAGCAGAAGCAGCGGTGGCGGCTGTGGCACCGGCAGGGACAACGCTCGGGTTCTCGTCGCCGCTCAACCTCGATCTCGATTTTGATTTCGACCTGCTCATCATCGCCGCCAGCAATCGTTGTCGAAGTTCCGCTTCCACGTCCCCGCCCCCAACACTGCCAGCACCAGTTGCAGAACCGGCCCCATTTGGTGCACGATTTGCGCCGCCTTCGCTGCCACCCACCCGAACCGCACCATCAGCGTTGAGACTCCCACCACCTACGACAACATCCATGGGAACGGCATTACCGTTGCCGTCGTCCTCGTTCGCTGCCCCCCAGCTTCCCGGGGGGGCCGCTCCCACCACCTTGCTGCGAACACGCTTCGACACCATCTCCAGCCACTGCTGTGCGTTTCGCGTGTTGAGTCCAAGTACGTGGCGGGAATATGGCGATGAAAAGAGAGTGACGGGAAACGGCTGAGCTGTCTGGAGCCTGGCCTATGGTCTCACTTCTGAATCCGTGCTTCAGGATGAAGAATCCCGCCTAGCAGGTCATATACGGCGAGGATGCAAGTTCAACCCGGTACTAGCGAAGAGACGGACAACTTGCCCTCTCTTTTGTGGCGTGAGTATCAGCACCACAATTTTTTTTCTACAGCTTTGGTTGCGGAATCCGACGAAAAGAACGCAACGTTTCTTTTCCTTGATGACCAGAATACAGAGAAGCACTGTATTTTCATCGGTCGCTCACCTCCACCTCTTCTTTCTCTGCACTGGCCTGGCGATCCCGTTTGCGGCGCCGCCGTCCCCCCTTTGCCCCATCCGGCAAGAGGGACGCATCAGGTGGCCAATCCGGCGGCGGCGGCAGGTACAACCCCGCGCCTCCACCCTCGAGCTCGACCCCGCGCTCCGCTAGATCCGCGGCGCCGTCGTTCATGCCCCAGCGGTCGTCGCCCGGGTCGCGTGGCACGACCGCTGTCGCTGCGACTGCCGTCGAAGCTGCAGCTAAGGCATCTGCTTGTGACACCTTAGCACTGTCTCGTTCTTCGCCTTTGTTGTTGCCGCCTGGAGATTCTGGTCCCGCTACTGTCGACGGCGCCGCCGCGGCGCCGGGAGCGGCGGCGGCGATGCCGGGCGTCAGGGCAAGGGTACCGCTGTTGTGGTTGCCGCCGTCGGCGACCTGCACCAGGCCTTCTTCCAGAGTCCACCTTTAGTTGTTCGTGGCATTTCTTAGGTTGGTTGGTTGGTTGCTGGTGTCGAGGCTCCACGGATATCTAGACTATCCGGAAGCCCCACCTTAGTGGTAACTACAATACCGCTGAACTCCGCAAAACAGCGTCTTCACGAAGTCGACGGACCGACACACCAAAAAATGGCAACACGAAAAACTAGCCCACCCACCTGTCCGCCATCGACGGCGACTCTGCATGCTTCTTCGAACCCCCCGAATCCTTCTTCCTGCCGGCAGCGTTTCGTGCCGCTTGCTGGGCTCTGAACTGCTCTTGAAGCCGCTTGCGCGCCGCCTGTGTTCGGGAAACCCGCACGGGTACGGCCCGAAAGACGACCGCTTGCTTGGAAGTTCGACTCAGTTGGAGAATGGGGTGCGCTGAGATTGGGTGTGGGCTAACAACGGGCGCCTGACGGTAGGAAGGTACCTCCCAAAACATGATCAATGTCATCCAGACAGGGCTCAAAGAGTCTTCGGGGTCAGCACATGCAAGGCGTGTGGAGCCATAAGAGCAAGAGAGCTCTCGGTCACCACCGCTCGCTGCCCTGCACCAGAGTGTTCCCGTGCGTACTTTGCACCTGATGCAATTGCATGTCCCCCGACTCAACCCCACCGCTGTGGACGACAACTCCACGTTTTGGGACGCAACTCAACACGCGGCGTGTGAGATGCACGCGGATGCTTTCGTGTGACTGGCCCCCTGCTCGACCATTCCGGATCGACCCCACTCTCCTCGTGGCGAATCCAACAGAATCAACAGATCCGACCACGAGCGAGGCTTGCACACACCTTGTTCCTGACTTGCTCGGCCATCTCGTTCCGGCGTAGTTCCATCGCCAATATCCTAGCCTCGGCCTGCCTTCTCTCGATAATCTCTCTCTCGGCAGCCCTGTACCGTGCCGTCGTTGAAAGAGGTTTTGTCATCACCAGGGGAGCGAGGAGGGGTGGGGGTACTCATAGTCAAGCGTCGTGAGGTATTTGGCGAGTCGCATGAGGGGTGCGCTGCATCCTGCTAAGGGTGTTCGGCATCTTGTGCTTACTTCCTTGCGTACGGATGACAGCTGCGTATGACTCAATTTGTTTTCTGGGGCTTTCACTTCCAGAGACAGTCATAAGCGCTGTGTATCTGCCTCGAGTGCTTCACCATTTTGACACAAAGTGAGATCATCCCGTTTGCGCGGAGTGAGGGTTCTCGACCCGCACAACATAATCTGCTCGACCACCATTCATGGTTACCGCAAAAAGAAGAGGCAAAACAAACGGTTACCTGGTTGCTGAGCTCACGAAGTGATCGGCTTGTTTTATAACATCGCTGCCAAGCGACGGAAACCCAACCCCGAAAGCAAATACCGGGGGGGGCGGCTTGTTTTACAACGTCGTTGCCAAGCGACGACAACCCACCCCCGATGGCTCACATTGCCGGAGGGGGGGAGGGGGGGGGGACCGTTGGCGTAAAAGAGGAACAGCAGGGCCCCGTCACACCGGTGCAACGCTCGCAATTGTTTGACTGACATGCTCCGGTTGGGTCCACTTCGGGTGGTGGTGACATCAACGGTTGACACGGCTCATTTTTTATGGGAAGAAGCGCGAAGATTCGCTTGCGAGCGAATGGAAGTACTTGTCCATGTACACTTGAGCGAAGGAGATTCCGAACCCTTCTTGCGTTGCTTTCAACATTCTAGCGTTGACTTCACGCACACCCTAAACCCACGCTCAAAGCGCGCTTGCTCCGAACACACAAGGGTGCCAAAACCGACCGGCACGTGCAAGGGAAGCTCTACAAGTCCAAAGTTACCCTTGTAGACTTTGACGCCCTCCTGGTAGTGGAGCAATGGATCTATAGAAGTCGGTCTTGGGGGTGTGCAATGTCCGGCGACGTTTACGGTAAAAAACCCGCAAATAGAGATATTCCGGGCGATGACTCCGAATCGGAGCTCTTCAGCTGAATGGGCGAAACCGCCGTCCGTAGGTAGAAACCGCGAGTCACTCTGAAAAGTTAACGCGACCACGTAAAACGAAGCCCCATGCGGCACGTATAACAACCAAACCTTGTTCCCATGCGCAAAGTATCATGCTCAGGCATTGAACGCCCAAACCCTTCGTGTATGACAAAACCAAAGATCCAATCTACGTTCAGCCAAGTGCGAATATACGGAAACTGGATCGAGAAGCGTCAAGTACCGAGGTACGTGGACACCAACAAAAACGCCAAAACACACAGACTGCAAGAACAAGCGGATTACCTGGCCTGTCGCTCCAGCCTCTGCGCCTCCTCCTCTCGTACCCGTCGCTCCTCCTGTGCCTTCCTGCAGGCCTTCTCTTCCTCCTGTTCCGGAAACAAACAAAAATATGGCGTCGCGACAGAGCTTACGGAACATGCCGCAAACACTCGAGGTTCGAGACATCAGATCTGAACCAAATCCATGCTAATGAACTTGGTTTCCTCAATTTCTATTCTGGAGACGATGCCCCAAGTCAGTCAAGAACATGGCGGGCTTGGACCGCACAGAATGCACAAAAAATCTTCCCCGACGGTAAGACAACAGAACACAGATGGTGACAACATAACCAGGGGAAAGCAGTGAACGAATCACAATGTCGCTGTCGCGGACAACAGGCGCACGCAACTCATGCAGAAACAGAACGCAACAGAGAGGGAGACTGCAAGGATACGAAGCGAGCAAACAAGACGACGCCCAACCTAAACATCCAAACCTTGACATGCGGAGCCTGGAATTCTTACATGCACTACCGAAGGGGGTTATAAATGTTCACCTCGCGCCGGTGCTTGTCCCGAAGCTCGCCGGTAACCCTCTCCACCTCCCGCACGGCAGCCGCCACGTCTGCGTCGGCCGAAATCGCCGCCCTCCGCCACCGATCTGCCGTTTCGGCTGGTGACGTCACAGAGTTCCCGCCCGCCGTTGCCGCAGCCGCCAGGTGCTTGACAGCACCCTCCCTGTGTCAGTTACGCGAAAAGAGCAATTAGGAGTTCGCGTTTATGAGGCATCGTGTGGTCATGTGCTAGGCGGTGAAAGATGATAAAAAATCGTTCGTGCGATCTACAATCATATTGCTGTCAAACGCTCTCTCGCGCGCGCCAAAGCACGGATACAGCAGTTCTACTGGAGCCGAGAGGGTAGGTAACCCACTCCCTACATGATGATGTGTGTGTGTGCGTTCGATTCGTTCCGTACATATGATGGTAGTCTCAAGCGTCCAACAAAAGACCAGCACAATGCAATTTTGTCAGATTTTCACGAAGAAGCGTAAGGGGTGGTGTTGTTGCTGTCGCCTTCAAATAAAATTCCGCTCTGACGAGTTACCAGAAGCCGCCTCCTGTAGGCCGTGACACAATGAGGTAAAGCAGTTACCTTGTGCTGCAAAAAGAGCGCAAGGCAGGGTTCGGTCTGATTTCCTCGATCTGACACATGCGTGCGTGCGGAGATCATGTCAATCCTGACCCCCTGACAAACCACCTCTCACAACCATGTTCTCAAGGCAACAAAGAATTTCGAACGCCCCTTTCGCACGGTCGCACCGCAACACCTTGGAGTAGGTGTCGCCCCGCTACCCCGCCACAGACGGGCAGTTCGAGACTCGACGGCAAGTACACAATACGACATACCGTTGCGCTCTGGCCGTGGACATGACGGCCGCCGCGATTAGGCGCATGATGCCCTCAGAGGACCTGAGCGATGGGTCGCCGCTCGCCACGGCTGCCCTCGTGTCCGCAAGGCGATGCCTGTGAGGGGGAGGGATACACGTATTGTTCGGAGGGCCGCTGCGATATTTTCCAAGGGCGACAGCAGGTAGCGGTGCACTTGGCGCGCGCGCGCGCGTGTGTGTGTGTGCGTGTGCGGACATATGGAGAGGCTTTCACAGACCTAGGCCACAGGGTGCTTCAAACTACAACGGTCTGAGAAAACACGCCAAGAACACACACACACTAAAGCCAAAGCTGCTGTGTAGACGAAAAAACAATACGGCGAACGGACAGACGACGACGCAATACTGCTGTACGCATACACGTAAAAACATTGCGCCAAACAGACAACGACGCCTACTGCTCTACACATACGCATACCTGGCGGCATTGACGAGTTTGAGCGACTCCAGCAACCCGTCCGCGACGCCAAGCGCCTCCTCCGCGCTTTGTACGTCCCACGACAGCAGAGAACGCGAGAGGAAGAGTAGGAGAGATTGAGAGGAAGAGAGAAACAGACGGGGAGAGAGAGAGAGAGCCGAAAAGAGGAGAAAAAAAGTTATTAGGGAGCTAGTACACATAACTGGAGGTGCGAAGCTTGGGGCAACTGCCGTTCGTCGCGGATTACTCCAAACCACAGTTATGGCAGCAACGACGACGTAGAAGTGACAATGTACCAGTGTGGTGTCAGGTAAGGTTTACATCACCACCCAGCATGTGGAAAGCGAGGAGTTGGTGGTAAATGTCTGTCTTTCTTCCTGAGTCGGCGAGCACAGACAGTCACGAGCGCAGCTTGCAAAAACAGAGCGGAGCGGAATACATACAGCTGTTAGCTCCCGCGATTAAGAAACAAACCTCAAGAGACAGAAGCTCAGATTTCGGCCATCAATCACAAAACTTCGACTACTTTACGAATCAAACCTCAGCCGTGGATTATCCTCCACTCAACTCTACATAACAACCTACGCTCGACGGTAGAGACGAACCAAGAAACCGAACCTCGACCCCCCAGATGGACGTTTCTTAAAAGCGGGCGCCAACTGTACCTTTCCCAGATGAGCAGCAAGTCCCCCTCGCTGAGGCCCTCCAGGTCCCTCGACAGGACCGCCTCCGCCACCTCAACCTGCGCCGCCAACAAGCTGCCCTTGTCGTTGTCGCCGCTACCGCCAACGCCGCTGCCGCCATCAGCTGGCGGGTGGTCAAGGGTGGTGGCGATTGTCGCCTTGAGAGCCTTCAACCGCGCGCACGTGCCCAGGTAGCGCTGGAGCATGCATGCTCTGGTGAGTGGTTGGTTCATCATTCGATTGGAAACTTGTTAGGTCCCCTCCGACGATTCACACGCACAGCACCCAAAACGCGGGCGTGCGGGCGAGAGGGGGGGGAAATAACACATGATAGTGTACGACGACGAGGCGGACTCTACGTGTTTTCCAATTCTTCGCTCGAACAAGCAGCTTGATCACGCACACAGGGAAGCAAAAGAAAAAGGAATAGTTGACACCACCGCCGTGATCGTGGTAATCAAACCGACAAGGAGGAGCGGGAGGAATGGAGGGTCCACAAGGAGGGATCGCAAAAAGGGAGGGGACGGGGGACAGGAAGGTCTCATCGTTTAGGTTTGGGGGTGAGGGTGAGGAATAGACCTGAGGGAAACAACGCCCGAAAAACAAACGGCGTGATAATGGTTGCGGAAGATGGGACGCGCCTCTGAAAACGCGCTCGCTCTAAGCTGAATCGACACTCTGTCCGTATCCGTCAAACAGCAAACCACACGGGATCGATGGAAACTCAAATCAGACGCGATATTTTTTTAATGGCCTGCCCTCAGAGACGGACCAAGGGCAGCATCCGCGCATGAGGGTCAAAAAATTGCTGAGACGCCAGCTCCGCAAGAACGGTCGCTTTGAATGCTCTTCCGCCTTTTTGTCTTCTCCTCTAAATCTTGTTTTTTTCTGTTCGCCAAGTGCTCTCATTGGCGAAAAAATCCAAAACTTTTGCGCTCTACACACTGCCGCACAGCAGATTCAAGATCGGGAACAATCTAGCACTTCGAAGTATCACAGGTGGCATGCAGTAGGAGGAGACGATGAGGAGCAACAACATCAACAACAACCAAGGGTAGCGGCATAATAGACGAACTAGGATACAGCAACAGATACTCCTCCTCCCCTCATGGATCTAACACGGATGGCATCTATCATTTATCTGTCGCGCCTGGTGATGGTCGTCTCGGTGGCTTTCCTAGCCACCGCCACGAGGCCTCCTTCCGCCGTACCGCCGAAAGCTTCCGAACCCCCTTCTTTCGAGCAAGCCTCCGACACCTCGTCCAGCAGCGCGGCGGCTGTTCATCGGGTGTCAAGCGCGCGAAAGTTGTCGTGAAAACGAGTGATGGGAACAAGAACGACACACATACGCACACACACAAAAAAAAAAACTGCGAAACGAACAAACATGCACCAGAAATGAGTAGGAACGCCTGGCCTCATCCTCCGGCCAACAACCGTCTTACAGACATGCAAAAGTGCGGCGATCTTCGACAGCGGTTCATTGATCGATGCCTATTTTACGCGTGTATATTTTGTGTCCAGTCAACAGCTTGGTGGGGGGGCAGAAACAAGGGCAGTCGTGGAAGAAGAGCATCCAGGAGCTGTTGCCTTGATCGGACGAAGGCAGAGAGATGAGATACGGATAGCGCGAGACACGGCGCAAGGCGGCGCAACACACCCAACCGGAGGCGCAATGCCTCGAGTGCCAGTAACCAACAGGGTCGAACGATAGGACACCCTTGATGACCTCCTCCCAAGACGTTCGTCGATCAACACACTTCTCGAATCATCATCGAAGAAGCCAGGGAGAAGGGGTTTCTTTGCTTTCGAACGGAAAACGCCGGAACCACGGGCTGTTCCACCCTGACCTGTCCCTGCGATCGATACATTTTGTGGTGGCCAAGGGGAAACTTGAGACAAAAAAACTGACGTACACTGCCGCGAAGCCTTTCCGGCCGGAGGAGGGACTGCAGAAAAATATTCTCACGAGACGTAACGTGGAAAGTGGAAAGGTGATTTTCTTGTGTTGTTTCTGTGTAGGAGTCACGATCCCCCACCGGGCCCAAAGCCACCGCGGGGATGCGCATGCGAAACACAAGGTTTACCGCATAGAGTTTTGTCTTTACTTCTACAACGCCACACCGGTGCCGCGCTCACCGTGATAAGCAGTACCGAACACCTTCAAAGGAGGACCTTAGGGACGCTTCGAGGAAGCGAGCAGTGTAAGCACGTGGAGCGCGTAAACCCCTTCCAACTCGGTCCCTTCCCGCTCGGCGAGAAATTGACAAAAACAACAACAGAACAAGGCGCTGTAGCGAAGCAGGCGGGGCTTTGCTTTCCTACATGTTCCACGTACCCCTGTCCGCCTGCGGCTTGATGCCCCTGTGCTGCCGCTCTGCCGCCACCAAGGCGAGGCCCTGCGATAAGGACTCTCTCAGCTGTACCAGCGTCGCCCGGGCTGCGTCGCGGAGCCCCCTGTCCTTCTCCCGCTCGATGCGGATTCTGCGCGGCGTGGTGGTTTGTGGTGTGCACAGCGAGGGGCAAAAGAAGCGACGACGACGACGACGACGACGACGACGACGACGACGAACGACGAGGCTGTATCAGCTAGAAAAAACGAACCAAAAAGAAGACGATACACCACCGGCCGACAACGGCGACGAAAAAGGGGAAACAAGAGAGAGACAGTTACAAAGGAATAAGAGCAGACGGAACATGTGCTCGTATCTACGATGAACCCCCCACCAGATGAACACACGTTTTCCCCACGGCACCCCCCCCCACTACCGCCACCAGCGCGAGGGCTTCCAAGCCTAAGTCACGGCAACACAACTAGACGTGGAAGCAGCAGTAGTGTACCAGCCAGTTTTGATTTCTGATAATACACCACCAGTAAACTCTTTCTTACCAGGTACAAAGCACAAGCTTAAGTCATGGCGACACGAAAGCAGCAGTACCAACCTGTCTTTATTTTATTGAGAATGCACGACAAATACGCCATAGAAATGCTTTTTTCCTCTGCGCAAAGCCGGCATACGAGGCACACACCACGTCCGTTTCCTCACACCCACCTCTCCTCCTCCTCGGCCCTGTCGACGGCCGCCTTCGCCTTGCGGACCGACAGCCTCGCGATCGCTACCTCCCCCCTGGCGTGAGCGACCGCGGCCGTCGCCGCCGGCTCGTCCACCAAGGCCTCGCGGACACCGAGCAACTCCTCGGCGCCCTCTACGTGGCCCGTCACCTGTGGGGGGGGGGGGGGGGGGNGGGGGGGGGGGGGGGGGGGGGGGGGGGGGGGGGGGGGGGGGGGGGGGCACGTGGACGGGGTTTTCGGGCGCACGCCCATACCGTCGGCGAGTCCAGAGGGAAAGAAAAACAGACAGCAAAAACAACAGCAGTAGAGCAAAGGTAGGGTTTACATTTACATACGGTGTTGGTTGGGTGTGTTTAGTTTTGGTAATTCTTCAATTGATGTGCAACTCCTCGACGAGTTTCGTCGCCGTGGCCTGTCTGAAGCTTTCCTTGCTTTTTTGTACGGGAAGCCGAAACTGCTCGAGCACGAACACAGCAAAAACAAAGTGACTCAAGAATGAAGGCGTCCAGACCGCGATGAAGACCCTGAAACAACTGCATGGTGCCGACGATGACCAAAGAACTAATCCGAAGAAAACCTACGATGACAGGATTACAATAAAGAAGTAAACGGGAAAGAATCGCACGAAAGTACTCCTCAAGTAGTTCTCCCCGACGGGCTGACAGGGGGAGACGGCCGGGGCGCAGGAACTCGCGGAGGGCGCGGCACCATCGGTATCAGTACCGCCGGCGAGAGTGGTGACCCCCGGCGGCAGGGTTTTCCCCGCGGCGGCGGCGGCGGCGGGGAAGACGGCCGGGCAGCAGGCTCGAGGCGGGAGCGCCAGCATCGGCAGCAGCACCGGCGGCGAGAGGGGGACCACCGGCAGAAATGTGTTCACCGCGACGCCGGCCGTCGGGACGGCCGGGGTGCAGGCACTCGCGGCTAGAGCGGTACCATCGGTATCAGTACCGGCGGCGAGAGTGGTGACCCCCGGCGGCAGGGTTTTCCCCGCGGAGGCGGCGGCGGGGAAGACGGCAGCAGGCTCTCGTGGCGGGAGCGGCAGCATTGGCAGCAACACCGGCGGCGAGAGGGGGACCGGCAGTCATGTGTTGTCCGCGGCGGCGGACGGCCGGGACGCACGCACTCACGAACGGAGCAGCGGCACCACCGTTGATGGGAGCGGCGACGATAGGAGGTTACCATGACGGTGGCGACACAGGGTGGACTGGGCTATACCGCACGACATGAGCCAACCCGGCAGACGGCGATCCGTCAGCAGCGGTACAAGGTGACGCCTGCGGTCACGCGGTAGGGGTCTCGTCGAACCGATATCGTGGCTGTATGTCGGCGCGTGTACTTCATTATCACGCTCGCGGGGTCGTGTAGAGAACTGTAATACTTGGGAAGGTACAGAGGTCGCGAATCTTATGTCGCACATATGTGTACAAACACACACATTGAGGACGTTCTTTGCCCGCCGTGGACTCCTTCTTATGTTGGCGAGCAACATTCCTCGAGGCCATCTCATGTATTCTCGAACAATCGGCAGCGGCAAGGGCGGCAATCGCAATAAACCGGAGAATGCGCTTCGCGGACCCTTGAAAACAAAATCACTACGGAAGGAAGTATTCCAAGAGCCGGAAATGGGAAGGACGGAGAGAGGACAAAGGAAAGTTATGGGCGAAGGCCTATGATTACGCACTTCCTCCGCGGTAGAGGTGGCCCAACCAACTGTACTCTGTGTGATTACATGGAAAGCGTCCTCAGTTGGTGTCTTGCGGTTCTCTCGCAGGTTCGACACACACGGTACAAAATTATGAGCATGGACGGAGGGACCGGTCACAGTCAACTTGTCAACGTAAAGAGGGACGGGCAGTGGCACAACTTGTCAACTTGTCAACGTTCGACGTAGACCTCTCTGTATAGCCGCGTAGATGCACACCACGCCACCGAACCATGTACTGCAGCAAGACCTGGGGCAGCGATCGCGGCAGTTGACATGCGGTCCGGAAACCCTGCTTCACTTACGGTCCGAAAACACTCACTGCTCATTGATCAATTCAAAGCGCCCACACAAAAAGCCGAGAAAGACCACGCGCACGGAAGACCCACAAAAAAAGGCCGGCATATACACTGTGCGATGTGGATATCTTCAGAACAGACATGCTAATAAAGGAGAGCAACGATAATTGATGCTCGCTGTCCGTGCGGGTGTCCAACACTAACTGACAGAGAGACCGTATCCCTCCGATGCCCGCTGTGGTGCATGAAAACAGCAGCCTGAGGGATACAAACCGTCAAGGTGGCAAAGATGGAAAGCCCCGCTCACTCGCAAGAAAAAAAAACTAAAATAATTGTAATGCACCCAGACGGACCATCTGCGTTTGTTCAACCGCCTCGTTCGGGGTGCGTCACAGACAAGGCCAACTTGTCGGCCACAGGAAGCGGAGGCTCCTCGCAGTCGGGGAGGGGTCATGATCTGCGATTCCCCATCGAACCATACTCGAGAACCCGCGAGATTCGCATTGTAGCTCGAGATTAGCATTTCGTTCGGGCCGGGTCGGGCAAGGGGTGGCGGAGTCGAATGAAACTTTCACGGATATTGGTCTGAGAAGCTGAAGCTAAAGCTGCAGAATTCCAGTTTTGGTTTTCCTTTTGTATCCGTTGTTTCGGAAGAAAATATGGGCGAGCGCCGGGACTTGAACCCATGTTTTTTCGCAACCAAAAGCAGACCCCGTGACAGCTCTTCGTCGACGCCATTGAAAAAAGAGGGAATCGTCCTCAACAGAACTTTGGGGAGATAGTAACTTTATGAAGGTGGTCTACACACTTGTCGGGGACGCAATATTGACAGGAACAACAGCAGCAGCAGGAGTAGGGTTTCCAACTCCGGAGGCATTTTTTCGACGACAACCGCTCCGGCAATTATCGCAGCCGCTGATGGCGTGTCGGGATCCTGTCTGCAAAGGCTTTCGCTTGTGCAACCGCCGTGCTGCTGTAACGCACGCGCGTGGAGAGGGTCTGTATCAAGCGCGCCTGTCTCCCGAGCGGGTAGACAAACCGACCGCCGCACAAGGGCACGAAAACTGAATCAATCCTCTCGGCCACCTGTCTGTCTTGTCTGTCTAAACCTCGTCTGCCATCGGATCACCCGTCCAACGACGAACGCACCCACCCCCTCACATTGTATGAGTCTTACAGCAACCGACGGCACCAGCAGCAACAACAACGTTTGGAGTTTGCATGGGGAGACGAGGACACACAAAATGCGGTCCTCTTTTGTCGCAGCCTCAATGAAGTAAATGACGACCACCCTGCAGCACGGCCTTGAATATTTAAACGTACCGCTAAAACGGCCAATATCGCCCCCACCAGCTCCGGCACACCTTTCGGGTGCAAGAACAGCATTCCGTTTCCGAGGTGGATCTTTTCCACAAACAAAGCCACGACGAAAGAAACAACAGCAACAGCAACAGCAACAGCAACAGCAACAACGACAGCACCAACGACGACGACAACAGCACCACACGTGCGTACGCGCACAAACACACATACACAAAAGGAAGCAGGACACTGCTGTCTTCAAACTCCTGCGCCCTCCCTGTCGGAAGAACCGTTTGACTAGAAATTGTTCGACTTTTTCATGTCCCGCCAGCCACAAGACGGAGGTCTTCTCATTGGTCAGCCGGTACAGTGCGGTCGATACGAACTAAGAAAGACGCACCTTCTGCAGCGTGGGCTTGGTGGCGTCTTCCAAAGCTGGTCGGCCGTCCTCCGCCACCGCGTCTCGGAGGCCCTGCAGCCCTTCCCGCAGGAGGGCGAGCTGGCCCCTCGCCTTCTCGATCGAAGCCTTGCGCCGCTCCTCCTATTAGCGGGTGCGAAACGAGGCGTCGGCGATGAAATGCTACCACACGACTACCACTGGGAGCGGGGCGTTTTTTTCCGACCAACAAAGGTTCCATGGCTCGCGCCGGGATGCAGAAGGCAGGCTGGTTTGATGTGCGAGTTCGTGCGCTTGCACCGGTTGTAAACGCGTGGTGCTGGTGTCGGTGTCGCTGTCGCTGACCCCTCTCTCGTATTGACGTACCGCGACACTTTGCACAGCAAGATCATGCCGCCAGACACGTGTATTCGTATTCCTTTGCAAGGTGAACGAGTGCAGGTGGCGAAACGCGACCCTGAAAAAACATAAAACACTTAGATAATTAATACAATACTACCACTTGATTGTGCTTACAGAAGCGACTAACAGGGTATGCTGGGGAAGACTCTGTATCACGACGACGGAGAGAGAGAGAGAGAGAGAGAGAGAAGTAGAGGTTTTCCTTTTCTTCATTTTCCCGTGCATGTGTTCGTCCTGCCCGTTCAACGCTCTTCTCGTCTTGATGTGAATAGCCGTTCTAGCACCCTCGAGCTTTGGAGGGTGGTTGGCCCTGGTCGGTGACACGTAAACAGACCCGCCCGGCCAAGAATAACCCCCAGCTTCATGAGGGCACTGGAACAGGTCTTTTCCTGCAGGATATCAACACAAGGACACCAACATACCGTAAGAGGCGGAGGGATGGCAACCCCCCCTGAGCCGATTTCCACAACTCGTTTGCTTCACAACCAAGATTGTGCCACCACCAAAAATGGCAGTTTTGGGAGCATCTCGTCGAGGGCTTTCCGTAGACGTACCGGGCTCTTTACGCGCCCAACTTGGTTCTGAATAAATCAAGCTTTGAAAGTCGGTCTGGGGGGGGGTGCCATCTCTCCGACTCTTACGGAATACCACGGTACGGTACAGACAATCTTGGTCGTGGAGCAATCGAGCTTTGAAAATCGGTTCAGGGAGGGGTGCTATCTCTCCGACTCTTACGGTAGACTCCCGTCGTATACATTGTCCGTGACTCGACTTGCGAGCTGGAACAATGGGTTTCCTCTTGAAGATTCAAGACCCTCCTTTTTTCTTCTTCGGGACTTGCTTTTTCTTCTTTCCGCACACGGCCGTGCGATTCTTCGAGAGCGGGTGGGAGTGGCTCTCCGGAGGGCCTTCTGTTCGTCCCGTTCCACATGTCTACTGTACAGGTATGCCACCTCTGTCGTGTGCTGCCTTGGGAATACGGAATCTCGCTGCGCTGTTTGAAAAGTGCCTGAATGGTACTCGATATGTGTACTTAGAAGTCGGAACAGCTTTTCATGTGAAGGTATGAACAACTTCACCGCACCGCAAACAGTGCGTGCCCCGACCCGTCCAAAGTATATTTTCCTCAAGTATTTTGATTTGGAAGCCACAAAAAAACGGAACATCCAGGAATGCGCAGGCGCGCAGCTGCCTCCCCCTCTCCCCCTCCTACCTGTGTTTGCAAACTTTGCACTCAAAGTCCCTTGTCCCTCAACCCTTAACCCATGTCTCTGTCCATCGAGCTCTCACCTCCCGTGCCTTCTCCGCCCGGGCTATCACCCTCTCCCGCCGCTGGTCCTCCGTCATGAAACCCGACGCGTCCACGCCAAGGCGGTACTCGCACACCAGCTCCGCGCCCGCCTTCTGCAGCGTCTTCGCCCGCAGCGCCTCCAGCGCCCCCTGGAACCCCCAAAAAGAGGCGAACTGCACCCACGCGTCCACGTGCAGCCCCACCGAGAGGATGTCTCCGTCCAGCCCGAGACCAGTGCTGCCGCTGCCGCCTGACCTGCCGCCTGGCCTGCTGCCTGACCCCTTGCTGGCACCACCCTTGTCCTTGGCCAGAGCCCTTGGCTTGGGCATGTTCTCGAGCAGCGCGTTGACGTCGAAGTCGGCTGAGGGTCTCCCGCTCTTCTTGCTGCTCCTCTGGCCACCGCCGCCGCCACCGGCGAACGCAGCGGCGGCATCGCTGCTGTCGATGGAGGAGTCACTGGGAGCGCTGGGCTGGACCTCCACAGCCCGTACGGGGCCAAACTTACTCATGATTTCCTCGAGACCCTGGGATTTTGGTAAGTATTTTAGTTCGGACGTTGGGTTGGGCACGGGTGCCAGAGGAGACGCCGGGGGGGAAACGGAAAGGGAATAGACGGCGGCCATATGTAGTGAGAAACGACGAAAGAGCGAAGAATCAAGACGGCCAGTCACCGGGAAGATGTGAAACAGCGAACGACGCACAGCAAGGCCATGTTGGGCTTGAAATTCGCGTCTTGACAGGCAATCCCGTATGGACAAGCGGGGAGTTGCTGTGACCGTCGAACAACAACAAAAAAAGACTTTGATTCTAGCGCGTGCGCACCCGCCGGGTTGTCCTTGACCGCCGCCGGCGCCAAACTCTTCTTACCGGGGCCTCTGTCCCTTCCGCCGCTTTCCCCCTGCTCCCCAGCCAGTTCGCCGGGATCCCTCTCAGGACGATGGTGTCCGGTCGTTTGCCGGGCTCGAGGCTGTCGAACGCCGCCTCCCTTCCAGTGACGGTGTCGGCTGACAGCACCCGGGACCCCCACGTGGAAGCGGCCCAGTCTTCCCCCTCGCTCAGCACCGCCGACTCCGACACCTCCTGTGATATGGAAATGGTAGCACAAGCCAGTACAAGTCCATGTTCAGTAGCGTAACCCTGCTGTTGTATACCGTAGATCTCACATGCGTCGGCTCGAATGTAACGTACGTACGTGTATGCGGAGGAATTGCTCCCGCTGGATTCTCTGCTTGCTGGCCGACTAGCTCACTCTCTCGTGTGATCCTTCCGGATTGCCATGGCATCATAGCTGTACTGGTCATCTCTGGGCAGCAGCCATCGTCTGAGATCCTGCATACTCTGCGGTTATCTCCGTGTGTGTTGGCCGAGTAAGCGCCAGTGTTCCAATATCTCAACCTCTTCTTCACACAGCGGAAGGACTCTCGTCTTCCAGGCTACCCTTTCGCACGTGTCGTCACCTCAACTAACGTTGACGACACAGCCTCCACGCCACCGTGCAAACATTCCGAGGTCCAACAGCTCAAACGAGTTGAAGGACCCCGGTTGTACTACGAGTATGTATATTCTGTCGTTGATATTTATTGGCTTGCGGGCTCTTCCTTTTAATTTGAGATTGCCCAAGTCTGTGGCCGCGGGAATCGACCGCGTCTACTGTTAGATTAGTATGGACAGACGAAAGTACTGGGCTTAGAGATCGGAACGGTTTTTAAGACAACCACAAGAGCACCACGTGGTCCACACCAACACACAACAATATTTATTCCGGTCCCGGCAAGCAAGTCCCGGTGAGAGTCAGGTTATCATGTTTTATGGCGCAATCAACCCCGAAGGTACATGCTCAGACGATTCTTCGCAAGCTGGTACTCCTCCTCCGCCTTGCCCCCGCCCCCAATAAGGTGCCCTTCCACTCGCCTGCTTGCCCCTAGTCATCATGGGTCGCCCAGTCAATATCGCCGCGTTTCTTACGGTTTCAAATTCAAAAGCTAATCTCGCCGCGTTTATCCAAAAAGACAGCAAGGCAGCGATATACAGCAGAAGTTGCTTCTGTAGCTCACCCAAGGCTCACCACCTGGGTTTCATCGCAGACAAAGCTTTCCTTGTGGTGTGCTTGGCTCGACTACATACGTTGCCGAGGCTACGGGATGGATCAGGTGTGTACATGTATCGGAGGCACCGGCTCAGGAGATTCATGTCACTTGCCTACAGTGTAAAACTACGCCGCAGGTACCAGAATATTTAGCTATAGACCTCTACTACAGCAGTACTGAGACAATTATTGGTTGACTATGTAAAGGAATCAGTGTGGAGTCGTTGTTTAATAGATTTAGAGTACATCGAGAACTACCCCCTAGCCCCCCCCTTCCCAACCCTCCCCCCGCCTCGGTCGGCCCAAAATGAACAAAGTGGAGTGTGGGTCCAGGATTTTTTTTTCGTGTACCCTTGGATGTGGACGGGAAGCGGTAAACGAGACCCGCGAGCCTCGTTGTAAAAACTTTACCCCAGGGACAAACAACTACCACCCCCGGGGTATCGATTAAAAAACGAGACCCCGGGGACAAAACACAGCCATCCCCGGGGTATCGTTTATTAGACGAGACCCCCGGGGACAGGACACAGCCACCCCCGGGGTTTCCACGCCAGAATTATTATGGACGGGGCGCGGCGCCCAGACATCCACTTGGGTGTGTTTTGGAGCGTTGCGGACAGTCTCAACTGGGTAGGGAGCCTTTGATAGCATCAAGCAGTGTTGGACTGTGTCCGAGGGCGAGGCCGTGCTGCCTGCTGCTCGGGAGTCTTCCCAAATTTGTGCGATGCCAAAATAGCCAACGGCGAGTTGTGTGCAGCGAGACAGCAGTCCAATCAAGTTGTAGAACCTTACCGCTTCACGGACACACACAGGCGGAGGGAGATTTGTGGCGAGAGAGCGCACATAAACTATATAGGTAGGCAACTAGTACCACCAGCACTAGACATTTGGCCTTGGTTCGCCTACGAGGAAGAGTGCCTGGGAGAAGAATCGCCGAAAACATGGTCACAGCAACACCCAAAGAATACATGCGGCGGAATCGCTGCCGCAACGCGACGTACGTGTGGATATCAAACAGACAGGTAGATAGGGCGATAGACCATGTGCACCACACGGACGGGAGCGGAACAAAATATCAGCACGAAGCATCGGCAGGCGGTGCCAGCCGTCCAAGCCTCATCCATCCTCAGGCTTGCTCTACAACAACATCACTGCTGTTAACTTTATGTTTGGACTGCTGTCTCGCTGCACGCAACCGGCACGCAACCGGCCGTTGGCTCTTTTGACATTGCACATACTTGGGAAGACTCCCGAGCAGCAGGCCGCAACGGCCTTGCCCTCGCGCACAGTCCAATACTGCTTGCTGCTATCAAAGGCTCCCTACCCAGTTGAGGTACTGTCCGCAACGCTCCAAAACATACCGAAGTGGATGTTGTTGTTGTTGTTGTTGTTTCTCACATTAGCTCTAAAAAAGAAGCCCGTGGTCTCAAAACCCGGCATAAACGACCCCACGAAGAAACAGAAAAAAATAGGGTACAAAAACCACTCGGAAGAGAAACAAAATGATAGAAAGAAAGACCAGCTACCGCACCAAACGAGAAAGAGCGTCGAGGAGACCGATCAAAATAAAATAAAAGGAGAACGGGGAACGCTTCCCACACCCGCCTACAACGCCGGAGGGTTCCGTGCCGGGTTCCCGCCGACCAGGCATCCCTGGGCGCCGCGCTCCACCCATCAGCTGCTTGCTGCCTATAGCTGCCTTTTGTAGCAATAATTCTGGTGTGGAAACCCGGGTATGGCTGTTTCCTGTCCCCGGGGGGTCTGTTTAATAATCGATACCCCGGGGATGGCTGTGTTTTGTCCCCAGGAGTCTCGTTTTTTATACGATACCCCGGGGGTGGTAATGTTTTGTCCCCGGGGTCATGTTTCTAAAACGAGGCTCGCGGGTCTCGTTGACCGCTTCCCGGATATGGACATGAAAAAATAATTTTCGCCTTGAATGAAAGCTCTCGTGAAAAAAACTTCCTGTGTGCACGCCCAGTGTTTGCACTGGTGGACACGAAAACAACTTTGGAACGATTCTTGATATTTCCGACGGCTGCAAGTCCCTCGTCTTCGCGAAAGGTCGAAGAGTCGGTCGGGTGGGCTTGTTGGCACCTCCACGGGGCACGCCGGGAAGAAACTTCTCGTACGTGATGACATAGGTACGATAGGTACATCCTTACTTCTGCTGCGAACACTCACCCTGACGAACGCGTGCAGCTTGACGCCCTTGATCTTGACGCTGACGCCTCGAAGCGAGCGGGAAAGGGCGTCGGCGTCCGCCGCCGCGGAAAAGGCTACTCGGATCGACGCCGACTTGTCGGTCGCCTCGATCTGTCAAGTCCAACGAGAGCCAGACATACGGCACAGGTGCAAGATATCGAAGCGCGCGTAAACACAGAGTGTACTTGTAGAGTGGGTGTACCACCCAGCCAGAGACAATCCTGCACGGTTTGCCGACGTATCGTATACCAGTAGGGTTTACATGTGTTCGTCGTCTGGCTACATGCCGATGGTGTTGGCATGAGGATATGTGTGTAGGGAAGCCGACGATAAATAGATACGGCGCTGCTGCGGCCGCGGCCGATCTGCCTTCCTACTGTGTGCTGCGAGGCATTAGCCACGGCGGTGCCCTCTTTCTCTCTCCCCGAATCCCATGAAGTCTGGACGTGCGGCACACCTAACACAAGGTGACCGAACCAAGCCCCATAGTGGGGAGGCAAAATCGTCGACAACAGCCAACCTTTGGGTACAGACAGTATTTATTTGTCATAGTGAAGAGCTTACCTCAAACATAGTCGGCTGACTGCGACACAGGGACATGATCGCTTTTCGAACCTCCCAACGGCTAGCAGTGAGCATTGGTCTTCCCCCACTCCCCCCGGTGGTCAGCGGCCTCAGGGTGATGGCCAGCTGGTGCAGTTTGACTGCCGTGAAGTCGTTGGAGAGGACGATACGCTCCTTGTCCCATTCCGCAGCCTCCTCGTCGCCGTTACCAGCTCCTTCCCGTGTCCTCCAGGGAATGCCGCCACCAGTCCTGTCGCTGGAAGCCTTCATACCCGCGACCGCGCGATTTAATGTCACCTTCGCCATATCCTGCGTCGGTGAGCGTGGCTGTCTCACGCACTGCACACCAAGCTCGGTGCTGTGCTGAGTGCTCAACTTGGCAATTCGCCGCCCGGGGGCTCCGCAACATCATTCACCAGCGCGATGTGAGCCATGTGAGGGGCTGGACGCAGCGCACGCTAGCTGGCCAGCAGCAGTCGCAGCAGGCAGTTTACTTCTACAGCAATGCTGGCTGACTGGGTACTCACTGCCGCTCCCGGCTTCGACAGCAAAGGGGATGGAGAATATGCGTTCCAGGCTCTTCCTTCACGCATGACCGAGGTAAGGACCAGAGCAGAGAGGCCCATGACAGCCGCCATAGATGATGACAGCGACAACTGCGGTGAAACCCCAAACAATAAGGGTTTAAACACGACGGGACTGTCAGAATAGCAATGGAGCACACAGCCCGCGACGTCGTTCATGCTGCTGCTGTGTCTTTAATTAGCCATGCACACGCTCACGGAGAATTGTTGCTCTTTTATCGTGTACGGCGCATGCCACTTCGCAGGACTTCGCGGTTGACGCTTTGGAAGCCCTCGAGGCCGCGGTGACTTTCGCGCGGAGCCCGCTTGCGGCTGTGAGAGAAGCAAGGGCCTGGCGAGAGGTGATCGCGCCTACCCAACAGCAGGTGTGTGCGAGGAGCGGAGGGGGGGCGACGGAGGACTGACTGTCGCTGCCCGTTATTTGTTTCTGATAGCGACTGCTCTTGTTTCTCTGTGTACTGCTGTACATTCATAGCCTGTTGCCCTCTGCCAAGCACATCCCACACTGCCGCTACGAACGTTGAGATTATTTTACGATTTCGGGGCACACTGTCCTATGCATAGGAGGAGGCCGCATGTGTTCGCCAGCTGGATTCGTCGACCGCAAGATACGCTTCTCTGCTTCCATCTCGAGGGAACCTTCATCAGCCTCACACGCAAAAACTTTTCCCCAAAGCTCGTTTTTTGTGTTGGTGAACCTACTACTTTTTTTTTTCTGGCGGGCACAGGGTATGCTTTGTGGAAAAACTCTCACGCCAAAATACACGCACACACGTGTGAACTATCGAGGTCCATCGGGAAATCAAAATCAACATGCGGCTACCCTGATCGTGCCGTGTGGCGTGTAAGAACAACCCCCAGGAGATCTCGCAAGGAGAAGGCATTCTTTACCTATACCCTTCAACACCAGAATGACCGCCGTGTCGACAAGATGACCCTCTACTTGCAAAACGCCTGGCGTGTTGCAACGCCCGAAAACTCTCATCCCCAACCCCGTACCCACAGACCGGCGGCAACAGCAGTAACAGCAACAGCAGTCGTGGCAGGAGCAGGAGTGGCGGGGAGAAACAGCAACAGCCCTCGGTGCCGGAGCTTTCGGGCCTGACGCACGCGAGCCACCTTCTGAGCCTCGTCGGCTGCTGCCCCTCCGTCGAGCTCGAGGCCGCGTTCCCTTCCCTGGCTCGCGAGCTGCTGCGCCTCCTGCGGCAACGACAACAACCACACGGCGGCTGGGGGGGTAGCGGCGGGGCAGCTGCGGCGGGCGGATGTGACAATGATGACGCCAACGATGCTACGACGCGTGCCGTGGCCCTTGCCGCGGTAGACGAAGCCGTGCGACGTCTGCTCCACGATGCGGGAAGAGCGGTGCCCTCTGGCGGAGGCGGAGGTGGTGGCGGCGGCGGCGGGGGGGGGGGCAAGAGCAAGGTTGGCGGCGGGGGGGAAGCGGAGGGGGTTGGCCGACAGGTAACCTTGGTGAACATCCTCGTCGTGTTGCAGCAGTGGTTATCTCTGGCTTGGCGACGGCGGCGGCTTCTTTTTTTCCGTTCTCTACTTGTACATTCTTTTGGGTCTACACAGCTGCGCGAACCGGGCTGACAACCTGCCTAAAGGCTTGCTGGTTGTGGTCATCGGGTGTGTTGATGTTAAAGTCGTACCACACCATATGCCGTAGGGACCGAGTTAGAGCTTCTTCTCCTTCTCTTTTTCGTCTCACTTCTCTCGATGTGTACATCTCTCTCAATCTCTCTCTCTCTCTCTCCGTCTCATGCACACACGTCCGTATTCCTCTCAACCTTCTTTCACGTCCACGTTTCCTCCCCTTGCACCGCCGCACGCTACAAGGCCGTCATCGCCCTTCTGCCGAAGCTCGTTCCAGCCGTCACGGCCTGTCTGGAGGGCTCCACAAGCGCCGACGGGGCCTCTTCCTTACCCCCACCCCCGGCGGTGGCGGCGGGCGCTCTCGGCGTCCTGGAGGCGCTCGTCTTCTTGCTGCGGTCGACGATGCGGCCTCACGTCAAGAAAGTGGAGGCTGCGACCGCGCCGTGGCTGCAGGTGTGTGTGTGTGTGTGTGTGTGTGTGTTTTCTTGTTAGCATCGACCGCGCTAACCGGCTGACCAATCTCAGTGCGGTTGGAAACACAGCATGCTTCTAAAATTCCCACGATCTAGGACACCGTGAGGAAGCGTCATGGGGGAGTCTATGCTACTCTCCAGATCAATGATAGATACCGTGGCAAATAGTAGTCGTGTGTGTTCTGAACTAGCATCGACCGTGCTAGCCGGCTGACCCATGAGGTGTGGATGCGTGTTTTGTTCTTATTAGCATCGACCGCGCTAACCGGCTGACCAATGAAAAGACGCCAATCAAAGCGGGATAGTAATCACGAACATTTCCAAGTTGTGTGTATGTTCCTTGGGGGGGGGGCGTTCGTTCACTGGGATCGACAGCGCTAACCGGTTAGACATTGAAAATCCGTCGAGCCTTGTAGCAGGACAATCGGCGCGAACGCGCTCTCTAGTCTGCCTCTTTCTCTTGTGTGGGTTTTGCATTGGTGGTATTCTTGTTTCTGTCAGCGGTATTCCCACGGCCTTGCAGCAGTTTCCAAGAGAAGACTTGTTTTATCGGAGCGCGGACGGCGTCCGTCTTCGCAACGATCTGGCCACAGCGGCAGTCTTGTGGAAATTCCGCGGCAAGCTGTTTTTCGACCATCACACCGCCTATCGGGAGAATTGGTACAAGGCAACCGCGTGTGAAGCGCCAATGCCGCCTCCGTTCTCGCGTGGGTTCTTTCCGTCTTCCCCCGGACATGCGTGCAGAACGACTTCGGCCTTGTAATCACCGGCCAGGTAGAAAATCCGCAACAGCGGTGGAAAACGTTCTCTGCTCTCGACAGATCCGCAGCTCGACACGCACGCAAGGCTCTCTGGATGCCTCGGTCTCTCGTTGCCCGTCCGTGCGAACCACCCACGATTATCCCGACTGCGCTGCCTTAGCGCCGCGTGTTCTTTGGTGAATCGAATCTCCCTTTATTGACGCGCGGTTTAGTTTCGTGCTGGTTGTTCCGCCGAATCGGAATTTTGCCGGGAATTTTCTCCTTGGTCATTGATGGATCGTTTTTGCAGGGTCCCAGCGACGTGATCCGAGACCGAGCGGCCGCCGTCCTGGCTTCTCTCCCGCTGTGCGGGGAAGCGGAGGCGTGGACGCAGGCGGCGGGGAGGGTTACTCTCGAGGCGCACGGGTCAGTCGACAATCTCGTCATCGTTTTTGTTGTTGTTCATGTTGTGGTTGTGGTCGTGCGTTTGACTGTGCCCCCCCCCCCCCCCCCCCCCNCCCCCCCCCCCCCCCCCAAGGGGTAGCGGCTGTCAAGTTTCCAGGCAACAAGGATGGTGGAGCGCGGGAAAAGGGGCACGTGGACGAATGATGATGATGGTGGCGTTTCCCTCTTGTTCGTTCGGGGTGGTAGCTGCACACACACACGTCTGGGACGTTTTGCTTTGTTCTTTTGTGCCTTGGGCATGAAATAATGGTGTAAGGTAAAGGTTGGAAGCTGAGGGTGGTTGCCGTCTGGCTTTAGTGCCTGCGAGTCCGCTGTCCCTTCCCTCTTGCGTAGGAAAGAGTCGGCACGGGCTCTCGTTCTCGATACCGCTGGCCGTTCTCCAATGGCATAAAGCGGTTCACGGTTCAGCGAGATCCTTGAGCGCTCTCCCTCCCTCCCTCCTTCCTTCCCTCTCGTCCATTCCGCCGCTACACCCTTTCCCTGGCGTAGCCTCCTTCACGCGGCGTGGCCCGACAACGACGTGGACATGGGCACCAGCGACAGCATGAGCCCCTCGCAGTTGGACGCGGCTCTTAGCTCGGGGGCGGGGTTACTTCCTCCCCTCGGGGGAAGGGCCGGGGAGGGATTCAGCGGCCCGCAGCAGGTGTTGGCGTCGCTCGTCTCGAGGCGCTTCAAGGTCAGACTTTGTGTGTTGGGTCTTGATTGTTAGCATCGACAGCGCTAACCGGCTGACCAATGAAACGCCGTCAGGTTGAAAGCACACAACACCTTTAAATGCCATTAACTGGGTGTGAGTGTGTGTGTTTTGTTTTTGTGCAGGAGGGTAGACTCCGGTACAGGGCGGCCGGCGCCCGCGTTCTCCCCGCGAAGCCNGCCGCCGCCGCCGCCGCCGCCTCGTTTGCCGTTGCCTCGGCCTGGGCTACTGTTGTATCATCTTAGCTTGGTGTCATCTTCGCTGTGCTTTCACTCCACCGTATCATATCCGCCGCCGCCGCCGCCGCCGCAGAATTGTGTTCCTGCACTCACTCGCGTGTCGCCATTGTTTGTTTTCTCTCGGGTTGCCGCCCGCCGCTTGCGCGTGCTTTGCCTGCCTGATATTTCAGGGCCTTTGCCACGTGCTGGAGCTGATGCTGACAGGAGATTCGAACGGCAGGCCGGTGGCCGTCCCGGTTGGCCTTATCCTTGCGCTGGTGGAGAGGGTTCAGCGCATGGTTTCTTCCGTGGTGAAAGGCCAAGGCCCCCAGGTGAGTTTAGAGAAGCAGGTCGCGCGCGGGGGAGTGAGCAGCCAGGTGGTAGAAGGTTAGGGTTCAGAAGAGAGGATTGTTTTGGGAGGGGGTGGAGGCGTCGAGCGTGGAGAGGGATGCGTGTGCGAAACAGCGAGAGAGAGGGGGAGATAGAAAGAACCAGCGGAGACGATGGAGGCAAGAGCAGCCACGCAACGACACGCCACATTTGCGTTAGACGACGGGTTGTCCGCTGCCGACTGCTTTTCGGGTGCCCCCGTCGCGTGGTCTGTCTGCCTCTCACTTGCGCCACCGCCGCCGCCTGCCGTTGACATGCACACACAGGTCTTCATCCCCGTGGCCCAGGGAGCACTCTCGCACGGCGCCCTGAGCGTCATCCGCCCGTCTCTCGGCCTCGCCGCGTCCCGGCTGCTGCACGCCTTAGCCACGACCGAGGCCTCCACTGTCCTACGCAACGCCCGACGTTTCTGCCGAGCACTGGTCCAGGTAAGGAGTGTTGACAGGGTGGGGGGG
>CACKRE030000601.1:125726-144371 GCA_902602495.3 Ectocarpus sp. CCAP 1310/34 | reverse complement strand
TGCCAAGCGACGAAAACCCAACCCCGATGGCAAACACCGGGGGGGACGACAACTGCGTGGGGAGAGAAAAAAAAGGTCTAGCTAACACACCTGATCCAGGGCGAAGGGACTGGACCATGGAGATCCTTCCAAGCGAACTCGCACGCGCCTGTGCTGCTGCTCCTCTGGGATAGTGTACGACAACATGAGAGGTCGCCTTTTTTTTTTTTCGCCCGCAGCGGGCAATTCAAGCAGACGAGACGGTAGCGATGGGAGGGCGGGGAGAGGTGGAGGACACGCTCGATAGTCGACGCCGGTTAAAAGACAGGCAAACGGGTGCTTTCGTAAATCGCATGTTGCCTGCTGGCGCATGCGACGATGTTTGAGGCTCTCGGATCGCCACGGATCAATGCGGCAACGAAGAAAACAACAACAGCAGCCTCCCAGTGTCCGTCGGATCCCTCAACACTCACAACAAAGGGCCTTCGTCGACGTCTTGCCCTTGCGTGGACAGCCGTGCCCCCGGCGTCTCCGCATCATCACCCCGCCCCTCCTCCCCCCCCGTACCGCCGGAATGCCCGCCACCCTCTTCTCCATCTTCATCCTGCACTAGGAATTTGAGCCCCAGCCCTTCTAGCTGCACCTGCCGCTTCTTCGCCGGCGCCGACGCTCCCGCCACGCCCGTCGCCGGCTCCGTCATTACTACAGCGGCTGTCCGTCCACGAGTGGCGTATTTGTTGGGTTCGAAAGACGACACGGGCGAGGATGCGGACGGTCTTGCCGTCGTCGTCATCGTCGTCACCACGGGGGAAGCTGTCCCGACATCCCCCCCCGCCGCCACCGCCTCCTCGACAGCGGTGGCGACGGTGGCGACGGCGTTCTCTACGCTGGAGGCACGGTCCGTCGCCGCCGTCGCCGGGGTAAGCCGGAGGTGTTGCGACCTCTCCTCGCCCGCGACGGCGGCGGCGGCGGCGGCGGCGGCGGCGCCACCTAGGCCGGCCGCCGCGCCGCCGCCTTCCCAGAAAAGGGGGTTTCCCCCCCCCGAAGTGTCGTAGGCGTGGCCGCCGCTAAGCCTCGAAGCGTGCAGGTAGTGCTGGAGCGTCAGCGGCAGCGAGGTGGCGTTCACGACCCAGTAGGGCACCCACAGCGACACCTTTGCCACAGCAGCAGCAGCAGGCAGCACCGGTGGACGCAGCAAGCGGTACAAACGAACTGGTTGAGGGAGGCGAGGGGAGGGTGCCGCATTGAGTCTGGGTAGGGTGGGGGTGATCGAAAACGAGCGGGAAACTTACAGGGATAGATGGGGCTTGGAGGCAAGCCAACGAGTGAGGCGGAAACGACTGCTGGTATATCGTAAGCCCCACTGCTTCCTTTCTACCTTAGCCAGACACTGCTCCGCGTACGAGCCAGCCAAACCAACCGGCCGCTTGGTACACGCTTTCCTATAAAAGGCCAGCCGCCCTCCTCTTACCAATAACCCCCCAAACGAAACGTTACTCCCACCACCCATCGCACCTCCCGACGCCCGCACGCCAAAAACGCCACCTCAGCGTTCACCCGAAGCCCCCCCTCCCCCCCTTGGCGCACATCGCTGAGCCCCACTTCGACGATGACACTCACGACCGCTGCTGCCTCCTCCACCCCGCCGCCGCCGGCCACCAGGCCTCCACCGCCGCCAAGCCGCCGCTTGCGCCAGAGGTTCCTCTGCGCCGTTGTCCAGGGCACTGCCGCCGCCGGCGGCGGCGGCGGAAGCTGGTCTGCGCCCGCAGCCCCTCCGGCGGCAGCGGCGATCTCGGCGTCCGTGAGAGCGTCGCTCGGAAGCGCGGCGGAGGACCGAGAGGAGCGCAATGTCGCCCCCCCCGATTCTGAGTCGCGGCGGAGGAGCCCCCCCTCGCCGCCGCCGCCATCGCTGCCGTCGTGCTCTTCTGCCGACGGTGCGGGCGGCGGCGGCGGCGGGAGCGGCAGTACGAAGTCTTTGCTCCACCCGAACCCCTCCAGGTAGACGGCCGCGGTCACCTGGGAGCAAGGAAAGCAGCAGCAGCAGCAGCAGCAGCAGCAAGGGCGACAACCCCCCGCCCCGTGGAAGCAATCGGCGCGTCGAGGGATGGGTTGAGAAGAGCGTCGAAAATAAATGAACAAAAATGACGGTTGATCCAATCGGGGTATGATAAGACTGCATCCAGTCACGTTCCGGAACAAAGGTTGCGAACGAAGAGGGCGGGGGGATTGTATCTATGCCAGCTCCATTACCTGCTATGTAGAAGTAGATTTTTCCCTCTCTTTTCTGTCCCGACGAAAAGAGCCACCGGCGCATCAATCAACCAATCACTCACTCGCTGAACAAAAAAGCACCAGAAACAGAGCAAACTACACCTCCGCACGCTTACTGCACCTGGCGTATGACATGACATGACGATCGTCGACCGACCGGGGGCCACCACGTCATTTATCCGTGCTTTCGTTTTGCCTCAAAAATCATGAAACACGAAACAACCGAAACAAGAGCGCAAGGGCAACCTACAGTTTATCATGTCGAACGACAGTTTCAGAAGCATAAGTATTGTGTCTGACTAAGACACGTTCCGAAACCACCTCATAGTCGTTCGTCTCTCGTTCAGACGGACCTTCTACAGGCAGGTACACCGAAAACGATTGGGCGTTGCCTGAGAAAAAAAAAAAACACTCATTCTATCTACAAGATCAACTGTCGCCGTATCCCATCCGTACGAAAAAAAAACTTGCCTCTTCGTCCGGTGGACAGTGAAGCCATGACAACTCGTCCCCTCGCTCGATCGTGTCGGACCATGCCCACTCCCCCGCCCCTCCCCCGCCAGCGGCGGCGGCCCGGTCTCCGCCGCTTCCGTCACCCCCGGCGCTCTTAGCCCGGGCACGAAGGTAGGTCAAGGACGGAGACGACGACGGGCACGACAGCCGCACGCCCGCGGGCGCGGCCAACAAGTTGGTGAGCGACATGGTCGGCACGAACGAGACCGTGGTCACCTTCCCTCCGGCGCCGTTCCCGGCGCCGGTCTTCGGCGCCGGCGCCTTCCTGGCAACGGAAACCCCGCAGAATATTGGCCTCGTGCTTCCGGCTTGCGGGGGGCCCGCGCGGGCGAACTCGAGGGTGCGGTGGAAGCTCGCAGTCTTGTCCGTGGTGGTATCTTCGCGGAGGCCCCATTCTTCCCGGTCGGGGAGGACGAGGAGCGCCTGTTGGAGGGGGGAACCAACCCCCCCCGCGCGCATCGTTAAGTTGTACGCATACGCGATCGCAACAACAGAGCACGGCCGAGAGAGAAGTAGAGAGAGAACACAGGCGGGCAAAGCTTGGCATGTACTTCTACTAGCGAGCGTCGCTTCGGCGCGACAACGCCGAACGAAAGGAAACAGAGCAACACCACCACGGAAGGGTGCGTGAAGACGGACACGCGCGTGTAGATAGCATGAGCAGTCAAACAACAAATCTAGCAACGCACAAGCACAAGGCAGGTGAACCGAAGGGTAACGCGTCCAAAAACATGTTGCAACGTGAGTTGGGAATTGGCAACACACACAGAGAGAGAGAGAGACACACACACAGGCAGACACAGAATGTAACGCGATCAACATACCTCTTGAAACTCTTCTGCCACTACGCCTGCTTCTGAAGCAGCCTGCGCCCCCCGCTCGCCGTGGCCACCAGGCAACGAAGCAGCAGCAGCAGCAGCAGCAGCAGCAGAAAAGCCATCATCAACCCCCGAGGAGGAGGAGGAGGAGGAGGAGGAGGAGGAGGACTGGTCAGGCAGCCTTCCCGTGGTGGCGTCTGACGATCCCCCTGGTGGTGGCTGGTCGTGGCGGCAGGAGCCGCCGCGGCGGCGGCGGCGCAAGACCGGCCTGACGACGAGTAGCTTCCGTCCTTCCACCACCGCCGCCGCTAAGGTGGCGGGGACCGGGCACGATCGACCTGACGGCGGAGAACAAAAAAAAAAAGAAGTAACTGTCATTGCTTACGTATTCAATGATAATTTGATCGTGATCCCGGACTCTAGAATCAGAAATCGATTCCATGTGATGTAATGAAAAAAAGGAAGGAAGCGTAGTCGCTGTCGTCACCGCACGGAAACAGCCGTTAAGCCACAAGCAGGCAAAGCGGGGGCAACGAACGTCGTGTACCAGTGTGTATGTCGCTTCGCCGAAGAGATGGTGTGTTCCGCTATATACCAGTATCGTGGTGGTGACGAACAGCTTATCATCCACAGATGTCAATCCGCGCGAGCACCACCAGACTGCAAGTGACGGTCGATCGGCAATGATAGTTCTAAAGACCGAACCAGATCAACCTCACCTCACGAGAGTCGTCAGATTAGTCAAGCCAGGGACAAACAAAACGAAAAAGAAAAAAAGTGCCCCGGAATGATCAAGGTGCGACTCAGATGCAGCCAGTCGCTAACACCATCAACAGGAGATCGAAAAACTGTAGCGGCTTCGCACAAAACAGTTTTCGAGCAAATGCAGCAGCAGCCGCGCCGCTCACCCCACCCCCCCCCCTCGACCCCAGTGTCTGGAGCCTTTGGCCAGGCATGCTAGCGAGTACCCTCCTATCCTTCGTCCAAGAAATTGCGTCCGTCAAGAGCATGGTCTCGTCTCCTTTCGCATTCATTTACCGGGCAAAACCATCGTCTCCCACTCGAACCGGGAACCGGCTCGAGGGGCTCCGCGGCTGCGCCTCCCCCTGCTGCTTCCCGGCGCCTCCTCCTGTCCGACTAGCCCCACGTGCAGACACACGTCGCCGCCCATGCCGTTCGCAACCTCGACCAGACTCCGGATGCGCAGCATCTGCCGTCACGCGCCACACGCGAACACACATGGCAGCAGAATGCACGCCGCAGGCAGCGAAGGATCAATAGGAAGGTGTGAGAGTTGAAAAAAAAAGTCAAAATATAACTACAATAAGTGTATCAAGAAAGTGCACGGAGCTTGCACGAGAGCCTAGATACAAAGCATCGAATCGAACTTTGCCTCGTCCGAAGGCAACAGGAGAGCTGACGCGGCACAGCAAAGTCGAAGTCGAAGGCCCAAAACAAGGCTCCACCCCCTTCCGGAGATCCAACCAAAACGATGCATGGCGAGTCGCCAGCCATCTCACAAACCACACCGCATCACCAGAAACACGTACGTCCAGGGGAGAAACGAGGGTGTGCACCTTGAAGCCGCGATAAGATTCCACTTCCGTCACCACTTCCACGGCCTCCCTTCCTTTCCTTCCCGCCGCCACGTCTTCCGGCGCCGCCGCCAAGGCCAGCGCCGCCCACGTCCAGCTTCCCGGTCGCCACGACGTCGTGGTCCTATCGTTGGACAACGACGACCGCAACATCTCGGAAGCGTCCCCGGCCGATGAATGCCTGCCCTCGCGAGTAGAAAACGAGGACGAAGCCGCCGCCGCCGACGCCGCCGCCGCCGACGCCGCCGCCGACGCCGCTGTCTCAGCAACCATTTTCGCCAGCCTTTGCCCGCCCGCAACGTCCAGAGCGATCGGCCGCAGCGACCGCCAGCTCGTCGCCGCTTCCTCCTCCTCCTCCACTTCCCCGTCCTTCTCCTCCAACTCCAAGACTACCGCGCGAACGGGCCGGCCCAACGAAGCCGCCACCGGTGCTTCTTGGCCGACCGGCACTTTCACGGGTACCGCCACCGCTTCGGCATCATCCTCGCCGTCGGTCAAACCAAGACCGCCGCCGCCGCCGCCGCCGCCGCCGCCGCCGCCGCCGCCGCCGCCGCCGCCGCCGCCGCCGCCGCGGGGTTCACGGTAGTGGGCCGAGCAAACGACGGGGAGGCCGGTCTCGTTGCGGAGCCAGTGGAGCGAGAAGGAGTTGTCGCCGGCGCCGGCAGCGGCAGCCGCAGCGCCGGTCCAACCGCGGCCTTGCCTCTCCGACTCCCCCTGCCGCTGCTGGGCGTGCGCGATGGCGGCGAGGTTCTCGACGAGCGATTCCGTGAGGTTGAGGTTGAGGACGTCTTCAGACACGAATCTCACGTCAACGAATACCCCCCCCGGACCCCCCGTGGCCCTGTTCCCTCGCCCCCCCTCCCCACTCGCGGACCCCCGGTCGAGGCCTCCCGTCGTCGACTCCCGTTGCTGCTGCTGGCGCCAAGGCACTCCGTGGGTCGACAGCCGTCGCGCCAGCCCTTGCAGCTGGCGACCACGGCCTCCGCCGCCGCCGCCGCCGCCGCGGTCGCGGCCGTTTATTCTCCCTCTCCCGTGGTGTCCGGGGAGAGAAAGCCTGCCCGCCCGGTCGGCCGACGAAGCAGGCGGCGAAGGTTCCAACCGCCCGGTGCTTCGCCGTGCACCGGCGCCGGCGCCGGCGCCGCCAAGGCCGACCTCGAGCTCCACCCTAGCACCCCACGGCTCCATCAGGGGCTCCCACGCCATGAGCCTGGCGTTGTAGAAGTCGGACTCTATCTTGGATGAGACGGCGGCGTGAAGACTCCGAGCGGCGCCCGACATCGTCAGCTCCCCCGTGACAGCCGGGACCTTGTCGGTGAGATTAACATCATTATCAGCCGAACCGAGAGAGAACTCGTCGCGAGAGAATATCAACCATCAGATATTGCCGACAAGGGTTCTCGACCGTGAAGCCTTAATGTCGAGTCGCTCCACGGCCGCGCGAAAAAGAGTCAGCGTTTTGTCGGATAAGAAAAAGATGCTCTCACCGTCTTGTCTGTCTGCATATCTGTTTTTCTCCCTCTTGAAGTCGGCCCAATCGGAGACGTCGTAGAGCACCGAAGGCGGCTCTCAGCGGGGAAAAAAATACGCTTCACAGCCATACCACACACTCCAGCGATCATGCATGCAACAGCGAATTGTGAAGTAGGAGGTGCAACTTCCACACGCGACACGAACCCCAGGACTACAAAGGCCAGAGCAGCGCAACTATTGACCAGAACAGCAAGCACCATTGGCGACCCCCGCCCCCTCAAAAACAGGCAATAGCACTAGCTAGACAGCTCGTTAGGCGCACCAAACCATGAGCAAAAGTGACCGAAGGGGCCTCTCCTTCCCCACCTTGACGACGACGGCAGGCCTCTTCTGCCGGTAGAAGTTATTCACGATCTTCATCCTCGCGCCCGCCGCCTGAAATCGACCGCGGCAAGTCCACATCGTCGCCAGCTCCGACACTGCAGTCGCCGCCGGTAGTGCTGCGGTAGAAGGAGAAACAGGAGGAGGAGTGGCGGCCACACCCGCTGGTGATTCACCGGGGCCCCGTCCGCCGCCGCCGTGCGACAGGGAGGAGGGTGTGCTTGCCGCCCCGTCCGTTGCCGCTGCCGCCGCCGCCCCAGGACCGGAGGACGCCCCCGTTGACGATGGCGGCGGGCTGCCGCCGCCGGCCGCGAGCAGCAGCGGTCCAAGCGAGTTCGTCATGATGCACGCCGCCAGCGGGAAGTCTAAGAAAACGCGCACCGTTATCGGGGACACCGATCCATCCAATTCGCTAACGAGCTGCGGCGACGGGGCCGCTACCGCCGCTGCCGTCGATGATGACGACGGCGGCGTCGGAGGGGACCGTGCCAAAATAACGTGCTTGAAGTCCACGCGGAAAGGGAGGACGAGTCCCTCGCCGTTCGACAAACCACCCCGAAGGCAGCGTCCGGTCGTCCCCGCCGGCGCGGGCGCGGGTGCGGTGGGCTGCCGCTCTTGGCCATCATCCGCTCCTCGAAGACCAGCCGGCACTGCCTCCTCCGGCTGCGTCGGCGAAGGCGACGACTCTTGCTGCGAGGGTCCAAAGTCTGACATCGACGGCCGCGCGACGAAAACCTGCAGGCCTTCAAGGCCTAGGCTCATCACGCAGAGCTCGGCAGCCGTTGTCTCAGCAGCATCGGTATCAGCAGCAGCAGCAACGCCGGCAGCAGCACCAGCAGCGTCAACCTTCTCCTCGCCCCCTCGCGGCCCCGCTCGGGGTGGGGTCGTCGGCGGACCGGCGGCACGAGGGGAGCGCTCAACAGACGACACCGTCCCCGCCGGGCCCTCGGCAACCAAGCCCACCGCGATCGACAAGGCCGCGTGACAGCGCCCGCAGGCCGCGACAATCGCTTCCACACCGGCCTCCCCGTCCACCGCCGTCGCAGCCGAGGCGCCGCCGGGAAGCCACAGCTGCAGGTCGTGAGCGGACGCCGACACGTAGATTCGTCGCAGCCAGAGCATCTCCGCGAGACCGGCGTCGCTCAGCGCGCGAGACGCCTGCCACCGCCAGTTGTTGCGGCGCCCGTCTTCTTCCTCTTCGGGGATACCCGTGGCGGCATCACCGCTGCGGCCCTCCTCCTGCCGCGGTGGCGGCGGCGGCGAGCTCGCCGCCGACGGCCGCAGCAGCCTCTCGTCTGCTGGCCGAACCCCCCCGGCCGTAGGTGCCTCGTCTACTCGTGCCGAATTGCCATCCTCACCGCCGCCTCTAGCCCCGAGACTACTCTCCTCGTTTTCTACAGCACCAGCAACAACGCCCGACTCTGCTCCACAAGAAGGACCCCTGGCGAGTCCTCGTTGGACGCCGGCCACCACGCCGAAGACGTCCAACAGGGGCGCCGCCAGCAACACGAAGCGCCCGGACGCCAGGCGAGCGTCGGCCGTTGCCGTGCCCGAAACCGGGCACACGCACGCGCGGAGCAGCACCTGTTCGTCGTATCCGCCGCCGCCGTCGTGCACTTCTTCCCGCTCACTCCCGCTCTCGGTCTCGCGGGGTTGCCGCCACCAAGCCGCGGGGAGAACCCGCAACTCGTCACCGCCGCCGTTCTCTCGGCGGCGACCGTCCTCGCCCCCTTCCGCGCTGCCCGCCGCTGGCCCTGGCCCACCGTCGGCGGCAATATCGTCGCCGCCGATAAGCTTGGCGAGTGCGCCCAGCCGGCGCCTTCTATCGCTCACATCCGTCAGCGAAATCCTCTTGATGGCAAACTCTGCTCGACACTGCTGCTGCTGCTGCTGCTGCTGCTGCTGATATACTCTACCGCCGAACTGCTCGTCTGGTGCACTGCCCACCACCACCGCCGCTTCGGCCGCAGCCGTATGCATGACCGGCGAAGACTGGGACGCCGTCGCCGCCGCCGCCGCCGCCCCGGGCGAAGGGACGTCGACCCCGACACCGATTCCTTCGACCTCCAGGAATACCAAGCCGGAGTAGCAGAGGTGCCGAGTCCCGGGGATCGCAGCCGCTCTTGTGCCCCGATGTCGTTCTTCGCCCCCCCCGCCGCGTCGGCGGCGGCGGCCGGCCGGCGCGGCGGTGTCGGTCACCGCTCCGTCAGTAGGCGCTGGGTGCTTTCGCGCGACCCCGTTGATCCTCGCTTCGGGGTAGCCACCACCGGCGGGACGGGCACCCGCGGCCGTCGCTCGGCCGCCGCCGGTGCGTTGACTTAAGTCCTCCTCCTCCTCCTCCTCCTCCAGCAGCATCACGCTGAGGGCGTCCACGATGAAAGTCCCGAGGAACGCGGGCGGGACAGATGGGGCCTTCGCCGCCGCCACCGTCTCAGGTGCAGGCGTCGTTACCGCCGCCGCTGATGTCGCCAGCCCCTCGCCCGCGTGCTGCCGGTCGCCCTCGCCAAGCGTGGCGTCGTTGTTGCGCGGCGGTCCGTTGGAAAGCTGGTGCCGGGGAAGGGTGGAAACAGCTTCATTGACACCCTGCGGCGGGTCCCGGGCTCCTTCCGGCGGCAGAGGGGATGGCGCCGCCGCACCCCGACCGTTTGCCACCGCCGTCGCCTGGTCGCTCTTGTTACTCCCAGTGGCGACATCACCGGCACCGGCATCGGGGGATTCTACTACGGCTGTTGTTGCAACTGCTGCAGCCTGCGATCCCTCCACCGAAACAGACGCTAGCCGTTCCCGCTCAGGCTCGTCGGTCGCCGAGTCTACTTCTACCACGGCGGTGGTGCTCTCACCATGCTGTGAACGATCAAGGTGCGGAGGTGACGGCGAAGAAGAAGGCCCGGCGAAAACAACAGCCAGCCGGTCGGAAGCGTCCATCGCAAATCGCGCGAGGCCGAGCATGTGGGACTCGGTGAGGTTGAACCGAACCGGTGTCACCGCCACCCCAAGCTGGGGACGTTCCGAAACGCCGCCGCCGCCGCCGCCGCCGCCCGCACCGGCACCAGCACTGGCACCATCGCCTTGGCTACGCGATAGGACGGGTCTCGGGGGAAGAAGCAGAGTTGCCGCCGCAACGGGTTCATCGCCACGGCTCAACCTCTCCCGTAGTTTCTCCGCGAGGTCGTCATCGTCCCGAGGGGGTCCGGTGTGGCCGCCGCCGTCCCCGCCGCCGGTTGGTGGTGCAGGAGGGTCTGCCGCTCCTGTCGCCCCCAGCAGGAACCTACCCAGCACTCGAGCGTGCACGGCCTCCAACAAGTCAAACCCTTCCGGTTCCAGCATGACCGCGGCGGAAGACACCAGCGTTTCCACGGAGAGGCTCCCCCCCGGGCCGCTGCCGCCGCCGCCGCCGCCGCCTGCTTCGGTGGTGGCGGCGGGCCTGACGGCGGGTGCCATCCACGTCACGTCTGTCAAAAGGAGGCCGAGTTTAGCGGCAACCCGACTGCCCGCCCGATCGGCGATGATGCCGTCTAGACCGCCGCTGCCGCCGTCGGCGCAGATACCACCGTCGAGTGGGACGCCTAGTTCGCAGTCGCACACCTCCAACCCAACCTGTGATGGAAACATCGTTATAGTAGGCGTTTCGAGGTTCAAAGACGAAGGTCACGCGGCCACCGCCACTGAGAAGAAAAAAATGGAGCGGAAAACTCGTTGGTGTGTTGAGTACCGAGGGGGGGGGGGGGGGGGGGGGGNNGGGGGGGGGGGGGGGAGGGAGGTGCAGAGCTAAACCGGGGATTTGGCGAACCGTTGTCACTGTCAAGGCCTCCAAGCACCAGCAACTTAACCCAACATCATTACCGGCCCCTGCTGTCCCTCCGCTGCCCACGCACGTACCTTGATGAAAACCAAATTTTCCCATGAGTTGTCATCTTCCGTAACGCCGCCCTGCCGAGGACCGTCGCGCCAGCCTGTTCCGACGCTTCCGGCCGGCGCACCCGTCGTTGTCGTCCCAATACCGTTAGCACCGGCGGCAGCAGCAGCAGCAGTGCCGTTCGAGTCAGAAAAGTCTCGCCGCAGCCCCTCGTCAGCGGTGGCTTGCGCTCCGCCTGCGACCGGTAGCGGCACAACCACGGCCGCCGGCACCGCCGGCGCCTGCGACGGCGACGCGGCGGCGCTTGAGGCGGCCCGGTCTCGCGAGGCCGCGGCGGCGCAGCTATCACCTTGCGGTTGCGGCAGCAGCAGCTGCGACATCATCGGCCCCGTGAGAACATGCCTCGCGATGTTCTCAACAAACGGAACGGACAGGTCGGTCCTTACCGCATCCAACCTGATCTTGACGCGAGCCTCCAGCCCGCCTCCGCCGCCTCCGCCGCCGCCGTCGCCGCCGCCACCGCCGCCGCCGTCTAGGCCCGCCGTCGCGCTCTCGGCACCGGCTGTGTGAGCGTGTCCCCCGGCCGCGCATCGGACGACAACCAAGGCCACGTCGAGCACCGGCCCCACCGCGCCCTTGCGGCGCCCCAGCACCGGCTCCGCCCAAGCGAGGGGGGAACCATCATCGCCGACGTGGCGATCCAAAGCATCGCGGTTGCCGCCCCCGCCAAGCCCGTGCTCTCGGCGAGCGGCATCACCGGTGAGACCGGCGGCGGAGTGCTCGACTGTCACGGCGCCTCGTCCTGGTCGTCCTCCTCCTCCTCCCCGTCCCCCTTCCCCCGCGAAGGAAAGGGCTGGTGATCGTAGCGGCGGCGGTCGCAGAAGGTTCAGGACGTACAGATCGCCAAGGCTTATCACCGCTTTCACACGTACGTTTTCAGCCTGAACGTTTTTTCGTCCGGGAAACACAGAGGAGAGTGCAGGCACCAGGCGCAGAAGAGGGGGGGGGTGAGCAGGCGGAGGATTCACCAACGATATGAACGAATTATTCCTTGCATTCTCAATCGACAGGGCGACAGTGGCGTCCATCATGACACATGCGTTGCCCAACAGCAGCAGAAGTAGCAGCAGCGGCGACATACTTCATGACGTATTCATTGCTCAACAGCGGCACCAGAGGCAGCAGCGGCGGCGGCGACCATGGAAGTCCTTGACATCCGAGAAATAACTTTTAGTCGACTAGCCTCTAAAAACACAAGACCGATGCAAAAACCGACGGAGCTATGACGTCACCACATCTGTTTGCACTCACGTTGACCTTGCAGTGCGCGGCGCTGAGCGCCACAGCAGCGACGTTGACCCCGGCCTCCGTCAGCGCGACGCTCACGGCGGCCAGGTCCACCACGATCGACACGGACAATCCCGGCGGAAGCATCGGCATCGAAACCTCGCCCCCGACACCATCGCCGCTGTCCCCGCCGTCGGCAGGCGGCGGCGATGCCGCAGAGGCCGCCGCGGCAGGAGGACGCTGCTCCGAGCAACTTCGCTCTGAAGCAGCAGCAGCAGCAGTGGTAGCGGGCGCGGACGTTGTTGCTGGTGCGGAACCAGACGGCGGCGGCGGCGGCGGCGGCGGCAAGACGGCGGCGGCCGCATCATCATCATCATCTTCCGTCGAGAAAGCAGCTAGGACCCTCGCGGTCGCCAGGAGGGTCGCCTGCTCTAGCCTAATCTCGATGGCCCCGAGGAGGAGCTTCACGCGGTGGCTCTCCTGCGGCGGCAAAACGAGGAGGAGGCGTTCGGCGGTTTGTATTGCCGCCGCGCGCGCGTGGCCGATCGGCGTGCGAGCGAAACCCGGGAAGGAGGCACACCGCAGTGAAATCGAAACNGGGGGGGGGGGGGGGGGGGGGGGGGGGGGGGGGGGGGGGGGTTGTGGTGGCGGGCGCGGATCGGAACACGCGAACATCACACTAGCTTCGTTCGTCCGGTCCGTGATCCATCAGACTTCTGGCCCAAGAAGCTTTGCTTCAAACGGGAGGAATGGAAGTTAAACGGTTCACACGGGGCCCCCGAACGACGACCAACACGTGCAGCTACCGACGTAGTTAGAAGTGAGGTGGAGACCCCTCAAAACCTGGCATTTGACGTAAGTCTACCCTGGGGGGGGGGCACGGGCCCGGATGATTGTTGAGTGTTTCCGACATTACCCGACAGCAGTATGACGCAACGCTGGAGGAGGGGGGATCTGCGAAAGCTCTGGCGCATGGGTGCGTGCGTGCCCAGCTCATACCGCTCTCGGGGAGGTGAGTCCTTAACGATTGCATCACCCCGTCAGTGTTCTTTCTCACCTGACCCCATTGCGACCCACTTCTGCCGCCGCGGACAGGACTCTTTTTCATGGCGTACGATAGCTGGATGAAGTCCGGCCTCAGCACGCATCCCATGCCCTCGCTCCCCCCGACCCGTCCTCCTCCACCCACCCCGCCCCCGCCGCCGCCGCCCGCTTTCTCTCTCTTCAAAGCTACGGCAGCGGTAGCCACCGTCGCCGCCGCCGACACCACCGCTGCACCTTCAGGTGGAGTCGTCGACAGCTTGCCATCGTTGTGGTCATCACCGCCGCGGAAGGTCACCTCCCTCCTCCGAGCGGGAGGCCCGCCGCTCCCCCCGGCGGCGGTCCACCCACCGTTCCCCCCGTCGCACCTCTGCCACAGGCACAGCCGGGGTCTCGTGGTGGCCATGTCCCCGGCCGCCGGCTGCTCACCGTCTTCGTCGCCACCGCTGCCACCGCCGCCACCGCCGTCCCGCGTAGGCGGCAGCGAATTCGGCCGCGACGGCACGCCCACCTCGTCACCCGCCTTCGGCTTCTGGCCTTCTTCTTCGCCTACCGCCGCCACCACGGCGGCGGCGCCGTCTGGTACAAAGCTCCGCGCGGCCTTCGTTCGATGCTTCTTCGAGGACTCTTGCAAGCGGTCCTGCACGGCGGTATGTGGCGGGGGGGAAGGAAGGCAGGCAGGCAGGCAGGCAGGCAGGCACGCACACCGCAAAGGGTTGGGGGGCGGACGGGAGAATTATTTATCTACGTGCCGAAACAGTCGCGGCTCGGGTCGGATCATGCACTTGCGTTTTAACCCCATGCGACGCTGTGCACTCGCGCTGAACCGGGGTTGCAGACCAGTGTGAAAAATATCTTATCGCTACCGCTAGATACCGGAAGGCGTGTGTTTTGGCCCCATGGTACCTAGGCATGGCAATTACTTCCGTTTACCCCCCCAAGTCAGGACAACCCGACGAGCCGAGATAGTTACTCGCGTCCCCCGTTTCTCTGAACGGTTGCCGTACCACTAGACACGTCGCTCGCTCGAAAACCGCAACGAAACCGATGACTAGACTACCGTATATGACACAAGATAAAACACCCCCTGGACCGATTTTCAAATCTTGATTTCTCAACAACAGAAAGAGTCACGGCGCCGAAAACGGCGGCGTTGGGACCGTCTTGTCGAGAGCTTTTCAAAAATGTATCGTTTCGTTTATGCATCCTCTTGGTCGTGGAGTAATCGAGCGTTGAAAATTGGTCCAGGGGGTTTCTTATCTTGTGTCATATACGGTAGTCTTAATGGTTTGATTTCGGCTCCTATAGACATCAACAACAACAACGTACCTCAAGGTCCAAATCCTGCATCGAAAAAGAGAATCGCGCGCCGTAAGACTTGCTGTGAAGCTGCACGCCCAGCCCCACAAGCCGCAGCGATACCACCTCCTCTTCCTCTCCCTCTCCCTCCCACCCCGCAACGACTTGATCCGACGACCGAACGTTCCTCTTGCCGCTGCTGCTGCTGCCGCTGCCGCTGCCGCTGCTGCTGCCGCCGCCGTCGCTCTCTCCCCCCTCAAAAGCAGCAAGAAAAACAACATCTCCGCCCCGTCCGCTCGTGTCTCTTTTCTCCCTCGACGCTGGCGCGGTCATGTCTTGCAAAAGGTCGACCTGGAGCAGAACAACATTAACATCAACATTAACATCAATAACAACAGAAGAAACAACAAACGGTTGGCGGCGAACACTCGTTGGTGCCTACAAGAGGAAGCACGTGGCCGGAATCGAACATAAAGAAAACACCCCGAAAAACATAAAAAAAAAAACATCTTGCGGGTGCCGCCGCTACTATCTCGTTTCACCTGAATGAGCGGCACCGTCAGCCCCAACATGATGACCTCCCGGTTTGGACCAGCGGGTGGTCGGAAACCTGGGTCACCGCCGCTGCCGCCGCTGCCACCCTCTTGGCCCGGGGGAGACAGCACCGGGCGGAAGCACTGCTGTGGCGGCGACGGCGGCGGTGTGAAGCTTGTTCCGCCGTTCTCCTTCGCTGGGCCGTCGACGTAGGCGTCGGCGTTGATCTCCTCTCTCCTCACCCCAGCGACGCCGCCGTTGCTGCTACCATCGTCGCGTGACCGCCCGCCGCCGCCGCTGCTCTTGGCAATGGCCCATGCCGAGCCGCCGCCACCACCCAGAACACCGCAAAAAAAAAACAAAAAAAACAAGAGAAGAAGAAAAAAAAGTGTGTTGACCCCAAAGGTACGTTTAGTTGCGGCTGTTGGTGTGTCCGATTGCCGAGGGGATAATGAAACGGACGTAGCTTACGGGAGTGGGGAGGAAGAAGGGAGAGGTTTCGATCCTTGGTTCCGTCGGAGGTGAGTTGCGGCGCGGCGCGGCGCGACTCTTGTCGAATACACCATACGATCCGTGACCGGGTGAAAAAACTCAAAAGCTGAAGTCGGTTGAATGGAGCCCTCCGGAGTGGGCATGCCACAGAAAGATGCAGTACAGGTTGCTGCTGCTGCTGCTGCTGCTGCTGCTGCTACTATTGTCGCGGGCATGTATCATATCATTCTGCTCAAACAAAATTGCAGCACCTTCGGGCTCAACAACGGGTCTCTCTCTCTCTCTCTCTCTCTCTTTGCTTTTTCAGGCGTGGGTATGGGTATACGACTCATTGTTCCCCTGTCCTCAGTCTAAGCTCCACAAACCGTTTACCCGGAATTGTCGATCCCCAGCATCTTCGCCGCCCGTTCGAACTCCTCCGTTACATTCTCAAGCGCGGACTCGAGGCCCTTGAGCTCCTCCTCGCACGCCTCTAGCCTTTGCGACACCTCCTCCGAGGCCGACCTAAACAAAACAAAAAAAAGAGGGAGAGACGATAAGGCGGATGACATGCAAAACAACACGCAGTAGAATGAAGGGTACAACACAAGTACACACGAACCAGTGTGCCACACAGCTGTATTCATGCGAACGACAAACACACACACACACACACACACACACACACACACGCAGGGACGGTATGGACGCCTGCGCCTCCAACAAGCCGACCAATACCTGCCGAAAAGCTTGACACGAACAAGTCGAGCATCATGCCGCATTCGTCTCCTCGATACCTAGATACCTAGCCGCTTGCACACATGCGTCAGAAAATTCTGTTTGCCAGGCATCCCGCTCGTACCTCTTCGCTGGCGCTGTACTACCTGGCCATACCCTCGAGGCTTTGCCTTCCCTACCTCGCTCTGAGAGCTCCGTTCCGGTGGTCACACAGACAGGAATTTCTCTGCCGTGTGGACACCCCCTTCTCATTTTGGGTGCATGCATAAATCAATCAAACGCAACTTTTTTCTAGATCTACGGTGTGTGGGGTCATCACATCACCTGACTCTATGCAGCTCATCGCCGGCCAGATCCCTCTCCTCAAGTTTCCCTCGAAGTTTCTGGCGCTGTTTCATCAGCTCCGCCTTTTCCGCTTCCTTCGCCATGAGCATCTCATCCATCTGGACGAAAAGTGAAACACAAGAAAATGAAACAGGTCGTCCGTTTGCAAGCGCAAAACTTCACGCCGAGACATTGACACGTTGACACGTTGACACGTTTTTCATGCGAAGCAGGGAGAGTGAAAGAGAGTTCCTGACGAAACGGTTCACATTGGAAGCAGTCAAAACGAATACCCGCCCCAACCCTCGCCCCCGCTTATCGTTTCCCCGCTGTAGTAAGCAACAATACTTTACCTCCGACACCGGGTCGCGAGCATCCTGAAAGTCCAAGCTGTCATCATCGCCATCAGAGTCATCGCCTCTTGCTCCTCCTCCTCCCTCCTTCGCAGCAGCCGCTTCAGCAGACACACCCACATGCCACCCCTCCTCCCCGCTGCCGGTGTCCTCTCCCCCCGGCTGCGGAGCCGCGGGCCCCTTCCTCATTACCGCTGCTGCAGCTGCACCGGCGGCATGAGCCCACCTATCCGGGCTAAGCGGCTCGCCGTCGCCGTCCGCGGCGTCGTAGAACTCGGATTCCCCGGACACGGTCCGCGATATCCTGCCATCGCCGCCGCCGCCGTCGTCGTGCATGGAGCCCAGGCTTCCGGTGGCGGAGGCGAAGGAGGAAGACCTGCTGCTGAGCCCCAGGCTACCGCCGCCACCCCAAGACGACCCCCCCCACGCAGAGGCAAACTCGTCGTCATCGCCGCTCGTGCCGCAATTGCCGCTGCTGCTACCGCGGCCGCCCCAGCCCCGCCCCCCGCCCCCCGCCCAGTCCAGGCCTTGGTCGCTCAGGCGGAGACGGCGGAGCTCACGACGCCCCAGCGGAGCAGCCGCCGCTTCGGCATCGCCGGGGGTGGGCGCCGATCCCTCGCGGGGTTGGTGAAGGTGGTCAAACCTGCCGTGTGTGTGTGTGTGTGTGTGTGTGTGTGTGTGTGTGTGTGGTGTGTTGTATTATTAGCATCGACCGCGCTAGCCGGCTGACCATTGAAAGGACGTCAGTCTCAGTGCGGTTGAAAACACAAAACACTTGTAAATGCCATTAACTGTGTGTGTGTCTTCTTTTTTTTGTTCCGGCCGCCGCACCAACAGAAGGCAGTCAGTGAGCGCGCGGAGACCGGGCGGCGGCGGGCCAGCGGGCGTCGAGGCGAGCATCGGTTTTGCCGCGGGCGAGAAGTAGGTGTTTCGCTCGGAGGAGGTGATGGTTGATTAGAAACGTCACAACGAAACATGCATCCCGCGATCGGTTTCTTTGCGGTTTCAACAGCGTCCACAATGTCCACCCCCCGCCTGGAGGGGAACGTCAAGCAGATGTGGGAAGGGATTTGGGGAATGGTAAAAAAGACCGCGCAAGGGGGGGATACAGGGGTACCAACTTTGCGAGGTGCGAACGGTGGATTAGTCAGCAGTGGGAAGGGAAAAAGGGAAGTTCTAGCAGGACACTACAAGAGACTTGGAGTGCCCTCGGAGAATGAAGCTTTTGACCAAGTGTTTAAGAAGGAGGTGGACGCATGGGCCCAAAAAGAAGAAGAGACATCGAAGGCAGACGTTGGGAACGTAGAACTAGAAAAGGAGTTCACTGAGGACGAGGTTGAGGCGTGTGTGAACAAGCTGAAGTGCCACAAAGCAGCAGGACCGAACGGGATAGTCAACGAGTTCATGAAGTTCGGGGAGAAGGGGATGATCCAGCTGATGGTACTGCTATACAATTGGGTGTGGAAAAACGAGTATACGCCAAGTAGATGGAGGGAAGGAGTGGTTGTGAACTTGTTTAAGAAAGGAGACAAGACTGACCCAGGAAACTACAGGGGCATCACACTGTTGAACACGGTAGGAAAAGTGCTCTGTAAGCTGCTAACGATAGGATAGTGGGAGTATTCGAGAAGGGACCTAGCATTAGTGAGGGCCAGGCAGGTTTCCGCAAGAAGAGGGGGTGCGTAGACCACGTGTTCACGGTAGGGAGAATCATC
>CACKRE030000601.1:113939-125575 GCA_902602495.3 Ectocarpus sp. CCAP 1310/34 | reverse complement strand
ACCGTGTGGAGAAATGGGCTGTGGAAACAACTGTCCAAATACGGGATCAAGGGGAAAATGTGGAGAGTGCTGAAGAAGATGACAAGAGTGTACGAAAAGTGAGGTCATGCTAGACGGAGAGTGTCAAAATTCTTCGACATTGAGCAGGGGGTCCCACAAGGTTGCACGCTGTCCCCAACATTGTTCCAGGTGTTCATCAACGATCTGTTGGAAGTCGTAGAGGCAGTCCGGAAGGGAGTAAAAGTAGGGGACACGGAAACGTCGGTTTCAGGAATGCTGTTTGCGGATGATTTTGTCGGTATGTCGGACACCCCTGAGGGACTGCAACTGCAAATTGACGCGGCGAAGAAGTTTACTGATAAGTGGAGATTGTCTGCCAACGTTCAGAAGAGTGCCGTCATGGTATGCAACGAGAACAAGGAGGAACCAGTAGAACATAGATGGAAGTGGGGGATCGAGGAGATTGCAGTAGTGGACCAGTACACATACCTCGGAGTAGAGATCGCAAAAGACTGCTCGTGGAATGCACACATGTCCAAGGTAGCGGAAAAGGGCAAAGCACGAGCAGGGAAGCTGCACCCAATACTCGGAAACCTGTCTCTTATACACATCTGAAGGGAGTAAAAGTAGGGGACACGGAAACGTCGGTTTCAGGAATGCTGTTTGCGGATGATTTTGTCGGTATGTCGGACACCCCTGAGGGACTGCAACTGCAAATTGACGCGGCGAAGAAGTTTACTGATAAGTGGAGATTGTCTGCCAACGTTCAGAAGAGTGCCGTCATGGTATGCAACGAGAACAAGGAGGAACCAGTAGAACATAGATGGAAGTGGGGGATCGAGGAGATTGCAGTAGTGGACCAGTACACATACCTCGGAGTAGAGATCGCAAAAGACTGCTCGTGGAATGCACACATGTCCAAGGTAGCGGAAAAGGGCAAAGCACGAGCAGGGAAGCTGCACCCAATACTCGCAAACCGGCACCTCGATACACGCATCAAATTGACGGTTTTGAAGAGCGTAATCGTACCGCCGCTAGAGTACGCCGGAGAAGTATGGGAAGGAAATAAGAAGGTAGTGAAAGAACTCGAGGCGGCGCAGATGAAAGCAGCGAAAACCATCCTAGGATGCTCCAGGCGCACAAGTAATGCAGCCGTGAGGGCAGAATTGGGGATCCAATCCCTACGGTCGGGAAGAGACGCGAGGAAGCTGACCTGGCAGTATCGCATGTGCGGGATGGGAGAGGAGAGGTTGCCGAGAATTGTATGGGAGGCGAAGTGGGCAAACAAAAAGAGGGGTAGACAACCCACGGAATGGGTCAAGGTTGTAGAGGACGTATGGAAGGGGTTCGACATCGACGAACACGAAACGCTGGAAACGGATGGTGTAACGGGGTTCAAGGAGAAGATATCTGTTGCTTGTGCCGAGAGAGAAGAACAGAATCTGAGGAAAGAATCCAAGGATAAGGAGGGTCTAGAAGTGTACGGAATGTTGAAGGAAGGAATAGGGTTCAAGGACTACCTACATGGACCAATGGATGCAGGAACAAAGCTTAAGGTCAAATTCAGGACCGGGGACATAGGCCTTCGAGAACGTCGACGAAGACATAGGACGGTAGACGAGGAAGACGACGAGTTCAAATGTGATTGCGGCTTCGAATGCGAAGACCGTGTTCATGTAGTCGCGGAATGCCCGTTGTACAAGGAGGAGAGGGAAGTGTACGTCACTGAGCTGGGAAAAATAGCTAGGACGTACAAGGAGATGTTTGAGGCATGAAATAGAGAGGAAAGGGCGGTAGCTGTACTCGGGCATAGGAGGTGGGTTGAAAAGGCGGGAAGGGNAAGGCATGCAAAACATAAGAGTCCCCCCCCCCCCCTCCCCCCCACCCCGTTCGACGGTGGCCACGGTGTTGCGCCGTGATTATCGTCTTTTCCCGCCTCTTCTCACCTCTGGCTCAACGAGCGCTGGAACTCCAGGAAGCTCGCTAAGCTAGACATCCCGCCACCGGCGCCGGCGCCGCCGCCATCGTTGCCCACGTCGCTATAGGTACCGGCCGCTCGGAGATCGACGCCATTCCTCTCCGACAGGCCGCTATCCTCGGGAGGCGGCGAAGGTACGCTATCCCTCGCCGCCGTCGAGGCATTCGAGGCCGCCAGCGCCGCCGACTGAGCGGCGATGGCCGCGGACATTCTCGCCAAGCGCCGGAGTTTGTCCTGAGGATAAGAAGAGTGAATCCGCCACACACGAGAGATGAGGGACGGGGCGGGCTGGACAAGCGAACAATAAAGCCTGCCTCTGCAAGACGTGGCGCCGAACAAGCAAGACGCTCAAACACGTTCGTTGCCGCCGTGCAGGTGAACAGAAAACAACAACCCGTGTGTGTGTGAGACGAAGAAAACCAAATCAGGGACAAAACACAGTTCTATCAGCGTCCCTCAGGTGCATGGCGTACGCCTACTTGGCAGCAATCACGCTACCAATGCCGACATTCTAGCAATATAGACTGGAGGGACGTGCATACCGTCTGCTGCTTGGCTAGCGAAAAACGAGTCTTTTCGCTGCTGCATCAAACTTGCGGCTAGCGAAACTCCAGCACCGGGGGGAACGAGTGACAAACCTGCCTTGAGCAGTACCAAGTCGTCAAAGGCGCCTCGTGCATGCATACACCGCCGTCATCAGGACAAAACAGGTTACACCTCGCATGCATAACGCTACATACATCCTGCGTGGCCATTTTGCGCGGAACAGTGCGCACAAAACAACCAACCGTAACCCCTTCACGGCAAACAACCCCTCAGAGAAAAATTAAACGCCGGCATCACTTGTACCATCCACAACTCAAGCTTTGCGTGACAAAAAACACGAAACGACAACCAATGACACAAAAACCTTTCCCGGTGCCCACGTTTCCGCGTGCGTCGGGCAAAGGGGGGGGGGATGCTGCCGCAAGATAAAAAACAAGGAAAAAAATGCCCTCAAGTATCTCACCTGGGACAGCCGTACGTGTAGCCTGGGAAGGTCGCCGTAGACCTTGAGCTGGGACACGCTGGGGTCGTTCGGCATAACACTCAGGTGGAGTTCCATCTGAGTCGTTTTTCCCAAGGGGTTTTTCGAGGTTTCGGGAAGCGGGAAGAGGGGGTGGGGGGGGGATTAGGCGAGGTTGCGAGATTATGATGTTGAAAAAGCAAGCTCGATGATGAGACAGAACTCGCAACGGCAGATATGTATGTAGGTTGGTCTTGTCGAACAACAAAGCTCGGTGAGGAGACGAAACCTCGCAACGGCAGAGGTGTGTATTATTTTTTTTTCTCCCATCGTTGGATTCTATCGTCTGCCCCTCTGGTCCCTATCCTCCACTTCTACTAGCTAGACGACCCAACGGGGGTCACACAGGAGGGGGAGGGTTGGACCCCCTCCTGCGGTTCCTGCCTGAGATATTTTTATCGCGAGAAGGGTACAGCAATCCCTTCCCTCGCGACTTATGAAGTCGATAAAGTTTATTAACAACGCGCTTTGAAGCGCATCGCTTCCAACGGAGACCAGGATATAACTAGTGAGAAAAAACTCACTCTGTCGGGACTCGAACCCATGACCTGGCCCCTAGCAGGCCGCGAGGTTACCCACTAGACCACCGGGGCGACCGTGTGTAGGTTGGTGAGTCGAACAAGAAAGCTCGTTTGACGAGACAAAACAAAACTCGCAACGGCATAAGAAAGGTGGATGATACGAGCACGTTCATTCTGGTATACAGTTGTAGCCTGGAGAGCTAACTCAACACACAACGTTGCGCCTGGTCCCTGGAACATTTTCGAAAGCACGCAGAGCGCTCGGAGAAAAAAAAAAGATGGCAGCCTACCACCACGCTCTCCAAATTGAGGCACCCAGGACGGACAGAGCAACCAACGACAACATCTGTTTTCCCGACGACCACTCGAGTCTGCCAAAAGACAGACGTGATGATCCGGGGTGACGTCCTTACCTACAATCGGGGGGGGGGGGGGGGGGGGGGGGGGGGGGGGGGGGGGGGGGGGGGGCAGGTGCTGGAACCAACCTTTACGTCGAAGGGGTTTACAAGCCAGCGCTTGGCAGCTTCTTCCTCCTCCCCGTCGCCGCTGCGGCTCTCTCTCCCGGCTAGCAGCAACACCCCGACTCGATGCACCTCCACCCTGTACACGTCGTAAAACTTTGCGTGCCAGCTTTCTCCGGTGGCGCGCTGCCTCTTGAACCCGCCGCCGCGACCGGCGCCGGGAACTCCGAAGCCGTTCTTCCCTTGCCTTTGCGAAGACGACGGCTCTTCCATTTCGTTGCCGCCGCCGTTGCTGCTGCTGCTGCCGCTGCTGCCAAAGCCGTCCGCGCCCTCTTTGTCCGCTCTTCGGCGGAGGTGTTGGGCCAGACGATCGGTGGTGAGGGTCACGCTGCCGAGGTCTACGACGAGCATCTCCCTCGCCACTACCGCAACCGCGCCTGTCTTCTTCCTGGGCGTGCTACCCTTGTCGACCACGCCGCCGCTTGGCCGCCCCTGGGACCCTTCTCCTTCTTCGTGAAAAACACAATTTTCCTCCTCGCCTGCCGCCACCCCCCTCTCTGCCGTGGGCTGCGCCCCCCCCTCTTTCTTGTCCTGATCTGGTCCGCGGGGCGCCCCGCTGCCACCGCTAAGGTTGACGGGGATGACGAGAATGGGGGCCTTGACGTCGAGGTCGAGGAAGGTCAGGAAACGGTCCGACATGGCCATTTCCAGCCGAGACTCGACTTGCACCCTCAGGTTCTTCAGCTGGTTCGTGGCGGCGAGCTGTTTTGTCCCCCCCCCCAGGGCCCACACCGCGGCACACCCGACCAAAACGAAACGCGAATGTTTTTGAGGTATTTAGTGGCAAGGTGGCGCCGTTGCGCCGGGGGAGGGCGGGGTGTTGGCGGCAGCGCTTTTTGCCGACCGGGTGTGCGCGTGTGCGGCGGCGGAGACAAGCGAGAATACGAACTACACCGTCGGCGGTGGTGGCGGAAGGGGGTAGGAGAAAGGGGGTTCCGCGGTGTTGACGAAAAGATTGTGTATGGTATTATAACTACATCATGGACGTAAACCGCTCAAGAGATTATTATCCCGGCCACCACGAGGTTCGAGCTTGCCGCAGACGGGAAGCACGCCCCAGGCAGCAGCAACCCGCCACCCAGGAACTGCTGCTTGGTGTGCTTCACAGCAGTAGGACACCCCCTTACTGCTGGCCAGAGTCAGAGTCACCCATCCGCGATTCGATTTGTTTTCGTGCAACAAAACCTGACCACGCAAAGCCCTTGGTCTTATCTACCCTGACTCAACAGCAACAGAGCTCGGTGCGCGTTTTGCGCCACTCGAGACGGACGGGCGTCCGCCCAACCACGACTGCAAGCGATACGCGGTACCGTGTACGCTACCTCGAGCGTGGCCCGGTGCTGCAGCGTCTCCGGCGGCTGCGCGAACGCCACTATGTCCAGCACCCACCCAGCCGTAGGCGACATCACCGCCTCCACCTGCGGCATCCCGGGCGGCCGATCGTTCGTTCGTTCGTTTCGGCAGAGCAAGGAGGAGGTTTGTTTCGGAGAGGCACAACACAAGAGAAAAGAGCAACCACTAGAGCAGAAGCCAGTGACAAGAAGGATGTCGGAAATGCACAAAGAACAAAAACGTGACAGTCAATTGGGGGTGATAAAGAAGGAAGGTCGGAGGGCCGCAAGGAAGAGCATGCACGCGCAAAACGTCCGCGGAATATGAAGGTTCTAGGAACAACAGCGGTTGGTCGCTTTCACCACGAACCTACTGTGGGGAGGCACGCGGCCGGTGAGAGAGTCCGCCCGTTTTATTGCCGTGAAGATCGTGCCAACAACAGCAACAACAACAGCAACAAGACTACGGGATACTTCCGTGAGCTTGTTGCTGCGACGCGGTCAGTCACCACCGCCTTCCTTCCTTCCTTCCTTCCTTCGCACCTGATCAACGGCGAGGTAGACCTTGGCATCGTACTCAGCGTCCCGCGGGTTCATCTCGAAGCGCATCTCGAAAAGAGGAGGGCGTTGTTGTTGCAGTTGCGGAGACGCGAGCGACGACGACGACGAAAAACAAGACGTTCCTCCTCCTCCTACGCCTACACCGCCCCCAATGCCCCCTGGCAAGGCTCGGCGGGTGACGATCGGCGACGAGAGGCCAAGCTTCTCCGTGCTCCCGCCTCCGTTCAACTGTTAAGCGTAAAAGAGTCGGAGGCGAAAGATCGATTTACCGCATGTCAGAGGGGGGGGGGCGGTGGCGAAGCGGTGGCTGGCGGGTGCGGGCGAGTCGATGCGTGATGATTCTGCACGCAAAGTATAACGCATAACACCCAGGCGCAGTAGCAGCAGCAGCAGCAGTGCCGATGGACTGGGCACCCCATACCAGCGCGACAACTACAACCTAACCAGCGACGACGGCAGGCAAACGGCAGGGGCGTCCTTAACATGCCCTGCCGAGAACGCCAACACAAGCGGCAAAAAACGAACACAGCAACAACAGCCAGCACCGCACCACGATATCGATATCATCGGCACTATTCTAGCACTCAGCCCCTCGCACACGTGCATATCTCCTTCTCCTTGCGAACAACTAACAGAACAATACCCTGTGGAGACCCCTTTCACAAGCGGCACCACACACCCCTCAACGTCCGTCGAGGACATTCCCTTCTCTTCGCATTGGCGTCGACGAAGAGATATCTGGTTTTGGTGGAAGAGGAGACCCGGGTCTGGATCCGGTCACCCCGTCATGTTTCCAAAAATTGCATGCATTCAGAAAACTACAGAGAAGTAGGGGTAGGAACCACCTCCCTACGACTACTGCAGAATTACCTCGAATGGGTCGCCTTTTGAGCTATCAACTGCTGCGTATGTCTTTTCAAATACAACAAGCAGCTGACCAAACCAAGCAAGTAAAAATAATAAAAAAAGAGCAACAATAAAAAAATACTTGTGGAGGAGATGAACTAATTGATTGCGTCACACAAAATGAAGGGGAATAAAAAGAACACAAAAAAAGGATCGTCACCTCGTAGACCCCGAGGTCGTCCAACGCCGCAGAAGCGAGGACGGCGTCCATGTCCTCCCCGTGCAGCTCGGCGCACACCTCCAGCCCACGGAAGCGGACGTCCATGAAGGGCGGCGGCGGCGCGGCCTCGGGCTGCTGCCTCAAGGACGACGACAGCAGCAGCAGCGAGCGCGCGAGCTTCTCGCTCTCACCTCCGCCGCGGGAGCCGCCGCCGGCGAGAACAAGAGACCCCTATTTTCATTTATTGATTTGTTTATTTATTGATTTGGCGAAAAGAAGAAAAACGGAAACAACACAAGGGAGAGAATGAAGGACCCAAAAGTGCATTGTGTGAGTGGCGCCAGGGGCAGGGCAAGCGGCTCTCCGTGGGCGGGCGTGGGGGAAGGCGGGAGAGGCAAACAACGCAGCACCAGCAGCACCAGCAGCACCAGCAGCAGCACCACCACCAGCGGTCGGGGGGGGCGAAACACGGCGAATCCTAATCTGAACATATTAACCCGAACTGACTGCCTGCCTGTCACTAGGGTAAGCTTTCGGGGCCACCACCCGCCCACAAACTGACGCCTTCATAGCTTTGCCACGCGACGCCCCCCGCCCCCGCCGCAGTAAAATTCAGGCTCTTTTCCCGAGCAAACTTCGGTCGCCGTCCGTCAGCCAACGGCCGCCACTGGCCGTGGCATCCTAAAAGTCAACCGCCCTGGCCAAGAGCACAAGGCAACCGACACCACGCGACGAGAAACAACAGCGACTGACGGCCACATCCTAACCATTAACAAAAAAAAAAAAGTGATAATAAGAAACGGCGGAGTCTATGTTACCCACACCAACGACAACATAAAACAGTGGTCCGTAGATCGCTTACCTCCGGAGCGCGCAAATTCAGGGAGATCGCCAACCACCCTCCCCAACCCTCCGTACCATAACCACCACCACCCTCCGCATTAGGCAGCGGCGGCGGCGGCGGCGGTGGTGCGCGAGCGGAGGGGTCGAAGTCGATGGCGGCAAAGAGGCGGCGGAAGTTCTCGTCCTCTCCGTGGTCTCCTTCCCCGGCCCCGGCCCCGGCGCGGTAATCCGCGGCGGACCGATTCCCGGAACGGTCTGCGCGGGTGCCGGCGCGCATGGCCCAGCTCACCTGCGAAGAAGAGCCAGACAGCCAGACAGCCAGTCCCCCGGCGAGACAAAATAATCAATGAAAGCAGGCGAAAATGTGGCTCTTGTGCTGGCCAGGATTCGTTGTTGGTATTGCCAATTTGGCCATAAGGATGATAAGGCAATACAGACGGCAATTCTCATCGGTCTCGGAGGAGAGAGGTGATATACATGCGTGGGCGAGAACAAAAAAGGTGCCCTGCCTGACTTCTTAGCGCGGGAAGCGTGCCAATTTCTGTTCCCGGCATGAAGTAATACACTACACCGGCAGGGCTCGATGAACATTAAAAATGGCTCCATGGACGCCAAGGGCTTGGGTTCTGTTGTTGGATTTTACCGTCCGCGTGGCCTGTGGCTTTGCGTCCTCCACAAAAGTCAGCGACTTATCACAAGGCAGGTCGCCGTTGTGGAGGCGCTCAGAACCCTACAAAACGGCGGTACGAAACAGCAGAAGCCTCGCCTTTACATCGGGGAAACGGGCTTGAATCCGATCAAATACATGGATTGGGTGTTTCCCCTTTACCAGCAGTCTGTTGGTGCCACCAACAGCAGTTCCCGCTTGCCTTGTTCTCCCTACAGACGCGATTCACCTCCTTTGCCCAACGACACGAAACTTAAACTTTGAAACATGGGCAGCAGCACAGCGGGGCAAACATCCAACACATCCCGTTCGACTGTGGTCTATGTCTCAAATGGGTAGTCTGTCTATGTTTGTCGTTATGTTCCCCGATAACTGGACTTTTCATCTTCTACTGCTACATAACGTCGTCATACGCAGGCTCTCAATACGGTCCCGTTCTCACCCAGCCGCCAATTCCCCAGCGGTTCCCGCCGCCGCCGCCGCCGTCCTCTCGGCCACCGCCGTTGCGAGGGTGGTTGTCTCTCCCAGCGCGCAGCAGGACATCCTCCCGCTCGGCCATCGCCCGAAAGATAAGGATGTCTTCGAAGGACAGCTCCTCCTCGAGCTCCTCTAGCCTGCTCTTGTCGTTCGCACCGGCATCATCGTCTTCGTGAGACTCTTCGCGGGGGGTCGACGGCTGTTCCCGCTCGGCCCTCCCCTCTCGCGCGCCCCCGCTCCTGCTCCTGCTCCTGCTGCTGCCGCTGCTGCTCCTGCTGCTGCTGCTGCTGCTGCCGACCCCCGCACCGCCGACCACGACTGCGGCAGCACCAGCACCGCCATCCTTCTCGACCCCGTTGAGAGCTATGACGCCTCCCGACGATGGCAGCATCGCCGCCCCCGCCGCCGCGGGGTTCGTGCCGAAAGACGGCGACGGCGCCGCCGAAGAAGACGCCGGACCCGACCCAGACGGGGAGCGAGGAGAGGAACACAACCCCGCACCATCGCCCCCCCCGTCGCTACCACCACCGCCGCCACCGGCAATACTGCCACCGCCTGCTGCAGCGGACGACAACCCCAGTGCCTTCTTCCACAGTGTCATGTACTCGAGTCTAGCCGGCGGGGGGGGGGGGGGGGGGGGGNGGGGGGGGGGGGGGGGGGGGGGGGGGGGGGGGGGGGGGGGGGGGGGGGGGCGAACCAGAAAAGGGGGACACGCAGATGGGATGGAAGCGACGGTCACCAACCCTACGCCCCACGAAGGGTTCTTCGTAAACTTCCCCTTCTACAAGTGTGCAACACGTCAGCACTAGAACACGCCCGTGAAACAGCAAACGGTTACTCAACACTGGTGTATGTATGTGTGTGCTTGTCGCCCCATATGCAATGCTACCAAAATCAATCGCGGACTTTTTTCCGGCAAAAAGCTCGCATCTCAGCAAACAACAATTTGCGTTGGGCACCGAGCCGAGTCGGGACCATTCATTCGGAAGACTGTATTTCGGGCAGATCGGCGTCGAACACGAAAACATCACAAGTGCAACGGACGTTCGACACAAACAAAATCAGAACGAATACTCTCCAGAGTGAAACTGGAACACTGCAAGGTTAAGGTTCTTGGTCGTCACTGTCGTCTCACCTCATCCTCCGCCGCTTCGCCATGTCCGGGAACCTGCTGCTATGAGAGAAGCCGTCTGCCCTGAGCTTGTCCACCACCACGGCGAACGCGAAGCGCCACCAGGCTGCGGGGTCCTCCAGCACCGGCACTTCCGGCCTTACAAGAACGAAAAAACAAGGGCGGAAAGCACGGACACGCACACATCCATGATGGCAACATCGTAGCAAACGTGGCGCGGCAGTAGTATCCCCGCTACTTTACGTGCAAGACTGGGGGATTTTCATTGGTCATCAGTCTGCTAGCGCGTTCGATTTCAATAAAAATATGCCTACGCACAACACTGTCTTTTCTCTTCTCTTGGCTGTGAGACTGACATCATTCCATTCGTCAGCCGATTAGAAACACATACGCATACGCGCCCGTGTAAGAACATGTTCAGCGGAGAAAACGACGTCGGGCCCCGTGGTTGGGGTAACGCCGTAGTACCGGGTCCGCACCTGTGCTTGAAGTACTTCCCAACCTCTCCGTACCGCGCGACCGACGCCCCGAGGCACATGGCGCCTTGCAGCTGAAAGTGCTCCAGCTGGCAAGAAATTGTCCCCAGCTCCACCTGCGCCTGCACTCTGGGCTGGGACCTGCGGCGGCAGCAGCAGAACGACAGCAAAAAAAAAATGAGAACGATAACATCGAAACCCGCACAAAAAACAGGAGTGTGTTTACAATAAAATCACTGCTGTTGCAAAAACAACAACTCTCAGGAATGATGACAGCAATTTTCGCTGGCTTTTCCGTTGCTTCTTGCCGTAAGGACTTGATCATTTTGGCAGGGGGCGCCATGAGCCTGTGAACAGGAGGAGGACGGTTGACACAACAACGCGACTGCCGCTACTGCTGTTGAAATTCGCAATGAACACACGAGAGGTTTTGACTATGATGAAGACAGCATTCATGGGTTCTCGTTTACCCAACACACTTCCCCTCCAAGAAAAGTTGCAGAGCCTTCAACGACTCTGGGGCATGGGGGACGGGGCATGGGGAGGACAAAAACAGATTTGATCCAAAGCTTTAGGAACCGCACTCGAAGTCCGCACTCGCGATCTGCCTCACCGATCACTCGGGTCGACGCTCAGCGCTACCCGTGCACTGGCATCCACTGGCTCTATAAGGTAGCGGTGCCGCAGCGGCTCCCCGGCCCCGTTCCCCGCCCCCGCCTCGTCGGCATCATCGTCTTTCCTAGCAATGAGCCTGCCCCCCACCCCCCCACGGCGCCGGCACCACGAGCCATAAACACACGGCAGGGGAAAGCAGCAAAACAGCCCGGTAGGGTTAGGTACAAGCAGGAGGTTAATGCACCTCGACCGGTCTAGCGAAACCGCACCACCTCCCTCCCCCGCCCCAACCGCAAAAAAAAAAAAAACGCCCCTCCGCTCTCCCCTCTCCGGTGCAACACAACACCACAACGCCTACTGCCAGGTAGATAAACCCGACGTG
>CACKRE030000601.1:94184-105603 GCA_902602495.3 Ectocarpus sp. CCAP 1310/34 | reverse complement strand
TGTCTGATCTGTGTTGTCAATTTTTCTCGTTTTTTTCCTGATTTTCGGTGACGTCTCTATGTGATGACGTCGTCACTGGTTTTGTAGAGAGACCCGTCAGAGATGGCGTGGCTAACCCGGGTGCCTTGGTTATGTGCCTGATCGTGGAAGACCCCTTCAATGTGGAACGATTCTTAGCTATTGTCGATATTTTCACTGCGTGCCTAACACAGACGATCGGGAGAGGTTCGGGTGATTGTCCATTGCAATCATGGCTTTGGTTGGTTGTTCTTTTTCACTGTACGTCCGCAGACACATTCTGACAGCACTTCAGACAGCAGCTTTGTGCCCCGCCAGCTTCTTGTTCAATGCCTACCATGGTGTTTTTGTACAGACAGCACTTCAGACAGCAAGTATGCTGTAGTCGGCAATCATTCGTTTTGGTACAGAGTGGGACAGGTAGGGGGTGATGTTGTAGTCGAACGGTGAGACCGACGTGTAGTTCAGTTTTGGGCACGCGTACGGTGCTGCAGGGATTATATATTGGTGTAGTAGTACCTCTTCGGGCTCTTGGATACCTTTTTCTTGCTACGTGTGCGTGTTCTTTAGATCCTCAGATGGCTCTACACTTTCGTGACCACGGGCTGAGAGTCTTGCTAGATTTTGGCATTTAGCAACTGGCATACGGTTTCCAGAAAAAAACATGTGCGTCCTTAAAGCGGGGTCGACTGTTCGACAACGAGCGTACAATCGCATTTTCAGATTGCTGATGAAGTTCTCAGTGGGTGGATTCATGTGTCATCACCGATGCGCCAGGATTTCGACTCGAAAATGCCCTCATTCTCTGTCCCTCCAGCCAGGTGCATAGCCTGTACATACAAAAACTGCGGTGGGTCCGGCCATAGCCGTTTCGCCCACTCCCCCCGTGAGACTGATTCCCATTTTTGACCCCCTGTAGACTATGCAACACGCCGCCGCACCACGCTGCACGTTGTATTGACCCTTTTTACGACTCGGCCATGAAGACTGCTGGTGCTATCGTACTCTTCACCCTTGGCTGTGCCAATGCCTTCGTCATGCCCGCGGGCCGCACGGTAGTGCGCGCGGAAACAGCTCGGGCTGCTGAGAAAATCAACACGATCGAGTTCGAGTTGGACAAGCCGAAGGCAAGCATACCATCGAGCGGAGGTGCCCTGCTGCTGTAGGGCAGCGTGGCATCAGTCGTCCATTGTTGCCTACTGCAAGTGTGGCAGCGACTTGCACGCGCCATCTCAGCCTAGTCACACACCCGTATGCATGCGTTGTGCTGTTGCTCTCCTGGTTGGTCCACCTGCAGATCACGTGTCATTTGCATCAATGTTCATGTTTGGGGTACCAAAGTTTAGTTTGCACCTCGGACTTGCTGCTGGTACATCGTTCATGTACGTACATGAAGCAATCTGTGGGTGAATCTCTATTCCCGTATCCTAGGAAGGGGCAGCGTAGACACCATGACCCCGTGAGCTTAGGGATACCAATGCGATTGAGAGATACTTGCCATCTCGCGAGTTTTTCCAGGCTGAAGACGCCCATCGTCTCACGAGAGACCACCCCATAATGCACCACAGCACAGCTCCCTGAGTCAACCACAATGTACAGTAAGCGAAAAGAGTCAGTAAAGCAGTATGCAGCACTACCTGCGTCACCCACAGCTGCAGCAGCCCGTGAAGATACGTGTACGTCTCCTTTTCTTCAGAGCTCAAGTCCTTGTGCATGCCCTTCCATTAAACGCGACGCGTCAACACTATTTCAGGTTGTAACGATGGACTCCGTGGACGCCGGGAGCAAGAAGGTGTTCTGCCGGTGAGGACGTCTGGAAATAGTAGCGGTGTGCTCCAAGTGTGCTGTGGAAAATGTACATACACATGGGTCACCTTGTCCACTGCTGTTACTCATGGTCTACATGTGTGTTTTTCAGAGAGTTTTGAATTATTTTTTTGTATCCTGGTGCATGAACCGTCGGTCTCAACTCCACCCTCATCAATTTCATCCTGCTTCTCCACGTCGACCCTCCCATGAGCTCCGATCCGAGGTCTCACGAGAGGGTCCTGTGTGTGGTACTACATATATGTACGTACCATATTATTTTATTCGTGCAGCATTTCCTTCCGATTAGCTTGGTATGTGTATTTAGGTGGTAATTACTGTTTTGCCTCCGTATGCATAAAGTAGGCATAAACTGCTGTGGAAACATTCAACAGTTGGTTGCTGGTTGCGGGTGTCGAAACAACAATCGGTTTCATACAGTTTTCGATATCGATAAATTTCGAAGAGGCCGAAATCCAGGCCGACCACGTGAGCACTCTTATTATATAGATGTGATCGCGCGCTCGCAAGGGCCCACACGCGCCGTCCGAGGCATGTTGTTACAGCAGCCACATCGAACACGTAGTGGCCCGAGCTGCATCGCTCAACCTGGTTGTGTTGAACCTACTTAACGCCAAAACGTTCATTCAAAACATCCCGGCTTGGTGTAAAGTACTTGAAAAGTTCCAAGTCAAGTGGTTGCTCTCCGCTTTGTGTCTTCGCATGCCTATCAACTGAAGATCCGAAAACGATGCGATCGACTCCCTGACACCGGTCACCTCCGCAAAAACAACTGTAAACGGCTCGTCGCCCGTTTTGTTCACTCCCGATCTCTTGCGCCCCCTTCCCTCTCCCCGCCGCCTTGCTTCGCGTAACTCCCGGGCGTGGTAAATCAAAAAGGTGCTGGAAATCCGGGACTTTTCCCCTGTGTGATGGTGCCCACGCGAAGCACAACGAGGCAACCGGGGACAACGTGGGCCCACTCATTGTGTCCGGTCCCAAGAAGGAATAGATGTGTGTTGTTCTGAACATAGGTTTTACTTTCTATCCATCTTGATCACTTGCTGGTTGTTGCACCCACACGTTGGGTTCGATTCACAGGTGGAGCATCACATTGCTGCAACCATAACTTGGGAGGCAAAATCACAGGCGGGAATAGCGAGAGATTTGGGTGGTGCGAATCGCAGACTGAAATAGATGGAGGTGGCCGGTCCTATCGCAGGAATGTGTGCTTTCGGATCGTTCGCTGCTCGAGGCGATCGTGACCCGTTTTAGGTTATCTGGGCGGTTTATTGCATACAGCACCATCTATTGAGGCCACGAACGTACCAGTGGATGGTCAATTGTCGGCTGGATCTCTTTAGTTTAAGACTGGCTGCCGTAGACTCGAATGGTGGGTGGCGTGCTTTCACAGGTTGCGTAAGTACACGCGGGGTATGTTCACCGCATGTTGCAGGCAATACCGTGGGTAAAGGTATGAATGTCATTGATAAGTATCGCTGCTCATGTCACCTGATCGCGGTATCACGCCGATGAACCAAACTTGACCCTTATCAGATGTATGAACAGGAGCTCATCCGACACTTGGGTAGAGCGCATCAGTGTACTATGCTCCATGTCGGACATCTTACTGGTCCTTGGTGTCGGTTTGGCGTGAAGTAGAATGGCCTTGGTGCATGGCGGCTGACTTATGGTCGTGAAAGCGTTACAAGGGCATAGAGCGTTTGCGCACAGATGTACTTAAGGTCGCGACGACGCCGACCTCAATAGCCTTGAAGCCTCCAGGTAGGCTTTCTTTCTTTGTCCCCCCAAAGGGTGTTGCCTCAAAGCAAGCGAGAAGTCACGAGCGAGTGTCAAACGACACCCACCCGTGCATGGCGCCATTTGTGCAGACGTTGGGTGGGGCACCAAACGAGAATGTGTCTTCTGCTCGTTCGCATATTTTATCGTTCGTTACTGTCACATGTTGTGGCCAAAGCCATGGAGACTGAACACCAACCTCAACATTAAACACTCCGCTGCGTACTATTGGTTGTGGCTCATGGGATCGTCTTGGTCATGAGCTGGAGCTGGAAGTCGCACCCGTCTCGAACAAGCTCAGGGTAAGGAAACGGCATTGTTCGTTTTTTCCTGTATCCCTGCGCCTCGTACCAGCCGAACAGCTCTGGGAAGAAGCTCACTACCGAAATTTCCATGTTGATGTTCGATCGGCGTAGCTCCTTGCGACAGCGTTCCTCTGCACGACGGTCCGAAAAAATCGAGAGTTTACGAACGAGTGCGCATGGAGACACAGGGGGAGTTCAAAGTGAGAGTTCAAAACAAGGCGCGTGTGGGAGAAGTTTCAGAGGGCCAATGATCTATATAGAAACGCTAGGCCGAGGCCCAGCGGCAGTGTTTTCGAATCCTCCGACGAAATGCAGCAGCAAAAGAAACAATGCGGTCGTCGAAGCAGCAGCACGTCACCGCACACGGTGCTCGCCCGCGTCTAGAGAAGTAAATGGGACAGAAGTTTTGGAACTCGTTTTGGGGTGGTGCTGGTAGAACCTGCCGGGTGAGCCCCAGCTTAAATGGGTCAGGGTGATCAAGGAGCCGCCTAGATATTCTTTCGTTTTGTGCCATAGAGAGACACAGGATCTGCGCACCTTTGTCCTTTGTTCGTGAGAGAGAAAAAACGCTATCAACAGAGGACGCGCGAGCAAACCGCGCGATGAAACCGGCACACCCGGGCGTGGTGGCACCAAAGAGTACACGGGAACGATTTGTGTTGTCTTTTGAAATCCTCCGCGGTAAGCGGCCTTAACCACCTTCTTTGCGCCACGATAAAAGTAAGGTATCAAAACATATGAGATTCTTCTTGTTTTCTCGCCGTCAGAACGAACGCGCGGGGACCCCGCGCTTGCTTGAGGTCGAACTGTCTTGTGGGACGAGGGTTCGGGTTCGGTAGGGTTGACGCCCAATACGTTTAGTTTCATTAAACAAATTCTGAGTACCACGCCGAACAAAGCTAAGACAGACGCAGAAGTATCCCAGAGTAGAGCAACCTACCAGGCTACACAGTCTGACTGTTTTCACACACCTGCCTCAGACAAAAGAAAAACGCATGCATGCATCCAGCGGTTTGCTGTGCTCTCAACGCACCTGCTGCAGAAACCAGAAGCCTCCCTATCCCTCGCCCGGAGCACTCCTTTGGGACGCTGAGCATGCCGAAGTGTGCATCGACGTCCTCGTCGCCGCTGTCCGTTACCCCCGACCAGCAGACGTGCACGCAGCCCACCAGCGACTTGCTGTTGTCGTCGCCGTTCGTTTCCTCGGCCACAAGGAAGACGTTGTCGGGCGTTTCCATCAAGGTCATGACTGTCGGTCCCACACGGAGAATGGCACGGGGCGCGCGCGCGGGCTCGACGTGGGTTGTATGCCGGCGGACAAGCAATCCCCTTTCGTCAGAGGTGGAAACCGCGAAGAAGGTTGGTTGATACAGGGGTCGAAGCATGACACGTGAAGAGAGCCAACAAAGACCGGTGGTCCGGTGACATATCGATTCCAGGCGAAAAGGTCGCCAATTGATGGCTGGATACGTGAAACGTGGTCTGAACGCAAGAGCACACGGTTAGCGGTAAATTGAAAGCACGTCGAGCGGTGAATGGAGTATGATAACCGCAAGTTATGCTGCTTGAGACAGATGTGGAATTACGTCTACGTTCCTGAGTTGGACGGAGCGGGTGTTCATGCAAAGTCCAACGAACGCTCAATAAAAGCTTGTCGTATGTAGTATAAGAGATCCCATTCCACCCTGCTACCCCCCAGGGATACCGATCCGATGTGCTTCCAGCAAGGAAGATAGTTTACTGTGGAGATTGCTAAATATGCAAGAGAGAGCCTTCCGACACGAGCCCTCGCCCTCTTATGAGTTCCTCTTCCGCCTGTGTACGGGGTAGCGTTTTTCTCTTATTCATTTGCGCACCCCGGTGCCATATCCCCCCGCTGGGTGCCATCTCATCGATAACTGTGCGGAAGTACAACTACGTTGTATACCTTTGTAGCTTCTCAAGGTACCACGGTGCGATCTCTCCCTCGGTGCTACGGCGAGGATCCTGTAATACACGACCCCGGTGCGACAACCGACAGACTGCGACACTGAAACCCACCACACAGGGCTTGGCTTGGAGTATGCAATTGCCGTACCGATTAAGTGGATACAACTGACTCAGTTTCCCGCGTGAACCACGACCGACCGCACACAAAGGAGTGGCGCCCCGATGATTCTCTCACCGGATGCAAACGTTATCCACATGTATGTGCCACTTTAACGCAGCTCAAGAAGTGGCCCCAGCAGCTAGAAAACGGTCCGGAGCCACCCGCGGAGCACTAATCTTGGATTTGTATCACTGATACCGGCGCGGAAATCGATTTTAAATCATGCCGGTCTTGATGTTTCTTGCACTCCCCGCCGGGTGCCATCTCCCGGACCGCCTCCGTGAGAAAATTAGATTATGAGGAAACAGCACAGGGAGGGGGTACGCAGAGGACACAATCCCTATTCCTTAACCCTGGCCCTAACCCAACTTCCCCGATTGTACGCCTTATCCAACATGCTTACTAGAAAACCCTGCGAGTGCCAACCAACTCCCCCGATTGACCCTTTATCCAACATGTTTACTTACTAGAAACCGTGCGATCGCTAATCTCCCGCACTCTTGGTGCCGGGTGGTGAACAACATCTACGGCATGAGCATCGATAGCACCACAGCCTTCAGTCAGAGGGCTTCCCAAAGCACTAGACAAGCCTGTAGACAAGAGCTGCAGCTGTTAGGAAAAATACGTCAACTGCTGCGTGGAAATGGCGGTCGCCCGTTGACGAGATCGCTAAATGCTGCCACCGCTCTGTCGCCCCTTGCAACAGTTCTCGAAAAACACCTTCAAGAGCCACCAGACGGACGAACGTGCGAGACCAAAATGTGGCACGTTGCAGTATGCAAGGGCCCATCCGTGAGCAGTAAACAGAGGGAACCGAATGAACTAGATTTACCTTCATGTTGTATACACAGCAGTACGGCTGCAAATAGTGTCGACAAACACATGCGAAATAGGTGCTAGCTGCACGTAGGAGAGTTGCATGCACAACCGTCGGGATAAAAGTGGTGAATCAGCCGACGGGATTAGACTTATAATAGATATCTAAAGGTCCTGAAAGCGGGATAATGTGCACAAGGCAAAAAATCGTCCGATGCTGCCACGATCAACAAAAGCTTACCTTGCTTGCCATCCTTCGTCACGCGGTCGGCTGCGAGATCTTCCTTGAACTGCTTGTTGTATTGTTTGAAAGCAGCGTTGATCATGTCGGTCAGCAACGGATGTGCCTCGTCCGCAGTAGCCTGTCTCACTGCGATCCTGCTTGACAACGGGGGAGGAGCGGTTGGATTCTTCATCGACGCCACCCGTGTAGACGTTACTCCGAACACTGCAACTCCTCTACGCACGTTCGATATCAGGCGCATTTGTGTGTCTATGTGCTGTGTCGAGGTCGCTGAAGGTGGTGTGAATGTGTGAATGTGTGGTGAAGTGGTGCAGGGTGAATCATCTTCTGTGCAGAACGCCCAAAACAGTAACATTGGCGTTGCCCCCAATTTCTTACAGTCCCGTGAGCGAGAGACGACCGCACGTCGCGACATCTAGACAGCCCAAGCCAACACCCACTACAGCACACCACACCGTTGCGAAAACAAGCAGCACATACGAACTCAAACCTCGTTGGTTGGTCAGTATCTCTTTGGTGGGGTGAACAGCTCTCTGCATAGCGGCGGGTGCAGGTGGCGTGTGCCACCTTGAGAGAGGTGCCGGAGCGCGTGTCACATGTTTCCGTCCTGGCGAGGAGTCTTGCTCAGCAGTCTGTGCGTCCGGAAGTTGTCGGCCTTCGCAGCCGCGCCGCTGCTGCCGCATCGCTGTAGATTCGGTGGCACCCGTAGTCAGAGTACAAGCAGAGCCGCGATGTCAGCAGCCGAGGGATGCCCAAAGCCAATCGTATGGACCATTGCGGGATCGGATTCGGGAGGTGGCGCGGGCATCCAGGCGGACCTGCACGCGATGCACAGCCTTGGCGTGCATGGCTGCAGTGTCATTACGGCGATGACAGGTGTGTTTGAGCAATGGGCAGGAAGGAAAAGAGGGCTCCCTGGTGGGTAGAGGCTGTGCTGTTGCCTGTGCGCATCTCGCAACACATTTTCTCTACAGCTGTGTCATCACCGATGTATTGCCGTGCCCGTTAGACCCGTACGCCATGCGTGTGCGAGGGAGCAACAGAGCCTGTTTTGAATGACGAGTGTTTTGGTTGCCACGAAGGAATTGCTGTGCCCGTAGACTCCAAGTCTTGTGTATGTGTACACGAGCGACAGACTGTGTGCTTGTATGTCGAGTGCGTTTTGTCGCCATGAAGGAGACGAATGTCGCGGTACGAGTGCCGCGGTATCGTACGAAAGCAACGTTTTGACCTCCCTCGGAGCGAACGCACCTCATCGTCCATCCTTGGTGGACGCGGAGGCGCCCTGTTGCCACCGGAGGAGGCGATCCTACGTACGTCGGTGTCGCAAGGCCTGTACATTGAGAAATACCTCTGCAGCTACATGCGGCTTGTATGCATGGACGGCTTTCAACTTGTCACCTTGTTGTTCCAGAGGTGTCCAGCAAAGACACACGTATAGTTAGTGGTTTCCTGCGACAGACACACTTGCCCTTTTTGCCGAACAGGGAGGGCTGCTTGACGAACCTCTTGACACCCCGTCCTGCGCTCTCGTCCTGTCGCGGCGGTGCAACGCGCAACCTTGATGCACACGCAGCACAGAACAGCCACGCCGTGACCCACGTGGAGTACGCCTCGGTGGAGATGATCCGGGCGACGATCGACGCGCTGCAGTCGGACCTCCCGCCTGCCGCGGTGAAGCTAGGGATGATGGGGACGGACGCCGTGGTGTCGGTGGTCGGGGCGTTTCTGGAAGGATATAAGGGAAACGTGGTGTGTGACCCCGTCATGGTCTCGACGAGGTGAATGGTGGTGTTGCGTGTTTCGGGGGCATTCTGCTGTGGCCGAAAAACGTTGGTTTGTGGGTGCAATTTCTCCTGGCCAATGGTGACAACTAGGGATTTGTTGTTGCCCGCTGGCCGGCGGCGAGGAGAAGGTGAAACACTTCCCCCCGTCTTCCTCGTCGTCATGCGGCAATTTGTGTAGCAGGAGTTTATTTCTCTAGTGTGCACCCTTATTGGGGACACCCTGCGAACAACGCCGGCCGATTTTGTGCGAATTGCGAGACGGAGACCCCTTTCCCCCCCCCCCTCGTCAAACGACACCGACACCTTTTGCGTGGCTTCACAGCGGGTCTCGACTTCTGCCGGAAGGCGCCGAGGCGCTGATGAAGGAGCGCGTGTTCCCTCGAGCGAGGATGATCACGCCCAACCTCATCGAGGCCGAGGTGCTCCTAGGGCGGAGCCTGCGGACGCCCGCCGACGTGGAGGCCGGCGCCGCCTCCCTGCTGGCCTCTTGCGCCGCGGGGGGCGTGCTGATCAAGGGAGGACACTCGAAGGACGAGCGGGAACCGGGAGGCGCGGACAGTCCATCTGCTCGGCAGCGGTACTCTCAGGACTACTGGACGGACGGCACCCCCGGGGGAAGCTTCTGGCTCACGACCCCACGGGTCGACAGCGACGACACCCACGGGACCGGGTGCACGCTGTCGTCTGCGGCGGCGGCGTGCCTCGCCAAGGGCTTAGACCCCGCGGACTCCGTGGTCCTCGCCAAGGCCTACGTCACGCAGGGAATCCGCGCGGCGCGGCGCTTCGGGAAGGGCCCGGGCCCGGTGGCGCACACGGGGTGGCCCTCGCGGGCGGACTGCTTCCCGTGGGTCACGGCGACCGCCGAGGGGGGCGCAGGGGGTCGGCCCGAGGCGTTTCCGAAGTGTCACGATGACTGGGGGCTATATCCGGTGGTGGAGACGGCGGAGTGGTGAGAGATTTTCTTTGTTTAAAAGGACCGCGAGAAGTGACGATGTTGGGACAAACGTGGAGGTTGGAGGTTCGGCTTGGGGTGGTGTTTGAGTGCTTCATGTGCTACATGGATGTATGATTGCGGTTGCAAGCCGGGCGACTCACTCTTGTCGGGTGCATCGCTTGTGTTCATGTTTTTCGTTTTTTTTTTTATGTTGAGTGGCCCCAAGACGTTGCTGGCCGCAGCCGCCGCAACGGAAGGGCTGCTCTGCGGATGCCGTGTCATGCCGCACCCATGTAATTGCCCCGATTGGGTTGAGAACACTTCTTTCCCCCGTCAAGTTTGCTTGACCGGGCTTCCCCACCGCTTCCTACTCCTTCCCGCGCGAACTTCCTGCCCAACAAAACAGGGTCGAAAAGCTGCTATCCTTCGGGGTGCGGGACATCCAGCTGCGAGTGAAGGGAGCCTCCCCCGAGGCCCTCGACGCCGAGGTAGCCAGAGCGGCCCAGGCGTGCCGGGACTCCGCCGCGGGGGGCGGCGGAGGCGGGGGGAGGCTGTGGGTCAACGACTTCTGGCGGGTGGCCGTCAGGCACGGCGCGTACGGGGTCCACCTTGGGCAGGAGGACCTCGAGGCCGGCGGCGGGGAGGCCCTGTCGGCTATCGCGAAGGCCGGGCTGCGGCTCGGGCTCAGCACCCACTCCTACCTGGAGCTGGCGAGGGCGACCGCCGTCCGGCCGAGCTACATCTCCCTAGGCCCCGTGTTCGAGACGACCTCGAAGAAGGTGGCGTTCTCTCCCAGGGGCGCGGTGCTGGTCGGCGCGTGGAGGGCGCTCGTGGACGTCCCGCTGATCGCCATCGGGGGCATCAGTCTCGAGAGAGCGCCGGAGGTGTGTGTGACGCGGGGGGGCGGGGGGGCGTACTCTAATATTTTGCATGCCTTAGCGGTTAGATCATTGACCACGCGTCCTCGAGAGGACGGAGCATTGCTCCCACAGGACTGATCACCGATGGCCAATCGTTCCTTTCTACTTTGCCAAAGGTGGCTCAAAAATGTCTTTCCTAATCTGTCTATCCTAACGATATCCCTTCCCGCCTTTTCAACCCACCTCCTATGCCCGAGTACAGCTACCGCCCTTTCCTCTCTATTCCATGCCTCAAACATCTCCCTGTACGTCCTAGCTATTTTTCCCAGCTCAGTCACGTACACTTCCCTCTCCTCCTTGTACAACGGGCATTCCGCGACTACATGAACACGGTCTTCGCATTCGAAGCCGTAATCACATTTGAACTCGTCGTCTTCGTCGTTTACCGTCCTATGTTTTCGTCGACGTTCTCGAAGGCCTATGTCCCCTGTCCTGAATTTGACCTTAAGCTTTGTTCCTGCATCCATTGGTCCATGTAGGTAATCCTTGAAACTTACTCCTTCCTTCAACATTCCGTACACTTCTAGACCCTCCTTATCCTTGGATTCTTTCCTTGGGTTCTGTTCTTCTCTCTCGGCACAAGCAACAGATATCTTGTCCTTGAAACCCTGTAGACCCTCCGTTTCCAGCGTTTCGTGTTCGTCGATGTCGAGCCCCTTCCATACGTCCTCTACAACCTTGACCCATTCCGTGGGTTGTC
>CACKRE030000601.1:75576-92862 GCA_902602495.3 Ectocarpus sp. CCAP 1310/34 | reverse complement strand
GGGGGGGGGGGAGGGATTGATGGGAGGGGAGACGGGGTGAATGTTGGTTTGATGTTTTTTTCTTTTGGTTTATTGTTGCGACAAGGCCTTTTTTTCCTTTGTTTTTTTGCGTGTTTTTTGCTGATCAATCTGCCTTGCCGGAAGGCGAATGAAAGTTGAAGCACTGATGAAACGTAGCTGAGCCGATGCTCATCTCATCCTTCTGTTTCGTTGCTTTGGATCTTGTTTTTCGAACCTAATACCCGGCCTTGGTCCTTTTCGAGCGCGGGTAAGCATTTTGTTGATGCTTCTCGCTTTAATCCTTTATGCCAGGAAAGAGTTTGGGATATGCGAGTCTTTCGGCGTCGTGAGGACACGGCTGGATGCTCTATCAAACCTTCGACAACCACTCGAGCGTTGATGAAATATAGCGCCGAATCGAAAATCATGCGGTTGTGGGTGACTGACTTGATGTTTTCCGTTCGCTGTCGTTCTCGTCTCCGTTCCGTTGTGGCTGGCCTCTTTTGCATCGCGACCAAACAGGTGCTTGCGGCCGGTGCCGATAGCATTGCCGTGATTTCGGCCATCACGAAAGCGGATGACGTCGGGGAGGCGGTGCGACAATGGGATGCTGCCTTCGAAGCCAAAAGAAGACCTTCATCACCCTCACCCTCGTCATAGAGGATGGATATCGGAGGTCGTGCGCCCTCTATCGAAGGGTCTCCATGGATCGCATATGGCTCTTGGTCGCTTCGACTAGCCACCAGGCATGCTGGAAGAGCAACGACTAGGCGAATTCTGCGACGCATGGCGTAGGTATCGCGCGTGGTTTTCACCAAACAATGCTATGCAAGGGTGGGGAGCAGAAAGTCCCTTCATTCGCGTTGTCTTTGTGCCGCGTTTTTGTGTAAGCGATGTTCGGTGAGCATCCACTTTCCATGCCCTCAATCGTTGTGGCATGCTGGGCAGGTCGTTGCGAGGGTTCACCCTTTCTTGATACACCCCCCCACAAGGCGGGTATCCATGGATCCTCTGCTATGGACAACCAGCAGCATCACCATCCAAAAGCGGCGTAGCTTTTAGTTCCAATTGTTGTTCATGTGGAAAAGAGGGTTTCGTCCTCGACAGACGTTGGGGAGTTTCAACCTTTATGAAGGTGTTCTCCACATTCACATGTCCTCCTTTGATCAACGGTTGCTCCACGGGCAGTATGATCCCTACAACTCAACCGCGGTCTTTGTACACGAGGAGCTCCGATCCGGGCTCAAAGGGAAAAATCCTAGGCCTTTGTCTTGTACAAAGAACGTGTGAACGACGCAACAATTCCTCCCCTCAATGGTACTCACGATGCGTGTAGAAACTACAGTCTCGTCACCTATCAGGAAATGACTGCGGGGAAAAATACCTCACTTTCCAATGGGACCTCACTTATTATCGAATACCACATTTTTCCTCATCAGCGAAAAGTACTCTGGAGTATACCGTAAGGTTGGGAGTCAGTGCACCCCCTGCGGTGGTTTTGTTGAACGTTTTCGCTGACTCGCAACCTTTCGGTAGTAGCATACGAATATCTAGACTACAGCAGTAGACTACACGTAAGCAACATTATGCACGTGCAGAGTAAATGTTACTGTGAAGGTTCAACGAGTTCTGCACAAGACTGAACTTCAACGGGATGGTGGCGCTAAATTGATGTATGTTGCGAACGGCACAATGTACCAAGTATTACCAGGAGACGTAAATACCAACACAGAAATACTTCCCATTCGAGATGCAACAACAGCAGCAGTTGAACGGGATGTGCTGGATGGAGTCGTTGCAGTGAATGGAGACTACAGCAGTAGCTGTTGAAAGTAACATTTGACCCAACACAACGATTCTCCGAGTTCACGAGAAAATCGACGGATGAAATTGGGGTCGGCCACCCGCACCACACCCTCTCCTATACGGTGCCTATGGCTTGCTCAAATAAAGACGCGCAAGTCTTCAAGCCATGCTGAAAATTGTAGTCTAAATGGCAACGTTTGTGCGGCGGGCCTTCAACTCTAATTGGCCAGCGAAGCGGCGCATCATCATAATACTGAAAAAAAATATGTTCAACGTGTCACTTGTACACCTGTCGCCTAGATAGTTACTCTTGGTGCTCATCCTCAGCCTTGCGGCACACCAGATACACTCGCGCCCAGCAGCGCACGACGGTGATCTTGCGACCGTGTTTTCTAGGAAACGCTGCCTCAGCGCAGTTCCGCGACCCGGTCGTCTTCCCATTCTTTTCCACGCATACACATCAGATGGCTCCTGTCGCTGCTGTGATGCTCTCAGCTGCGGCTGTGGCGGTGCCAATGGCGGGCGCCTTCGTCGTAAACCCTACAACAAGGTCGGCGTTCACTAGGCAAAGTTGGGGAGCGATGCGAGGTGGGTGGTTTGCAATTTGCTACCGCATGTCTGTGTTGTTTGTGTCTGTGTGGAAAAAGAGAAGCTTCCGTTGGCCGCGTGATGAGAGTTGCCGGAACCGTGCATTCGCGTACAGTGTATGACACAAGATAACACTCCCCCTGGACCGATTTTCAAAGCTTGATTACGCCATGAAGAAGAGGATGCAAAAACGAAACAATACATATTTGTAGAGCTCTCGACGAGACAGCTTCAACGCCACCGTTTTCGGCGCTGTGACTTCTTCGGTTGTTGAGAAATCGAGATTTGAAAATCGGTCCAGGGGGCGTGTTGTCTTGTGTCATTTACGGTAGAAAGCCTGTGGCAGCCCTGCGAATGTGAGAGATCTGGGGTTTTGTCAAGGGGGAAGACGCAGGAGCATTTGCGACCACGTGGGCAGCATTGGCAATCTTCTAGTTAGAACCACTCTCTACCCACTTCATTCACCAACTATAGTTTAAGGTAACAGCGGAGCTGCTAAATTGTTGCACGTGAAAGTAGGTGCATTGCTGCAATGTTGCAGTTCACGGTAGGTGTTGCACAACACTGAGGACGCTGCGGCTTCTTTGATTCGACCAACGAACACCTTTTCTCTACCCTCTACTCCTGCACACGCTTTCTCAAGATTGCTGTCTCGTCCCTTGCTGACGTCGTGCAGATCCCCGCTCTTTCGTCGCCAAGCGTACATAGCGCGTACGACGCCAGTATTCAGGAACACCCCCGACGTCAGACTCAAATCAATGGTCTCCTGAATTAACGTCTTGCGCATTCCGCCGGGCGTCTCCTGTAAACTCAATCGTTTCGCCGCCATCGATAGAAGTACATGCAAGCGCCGATGGACGGGAACGAACAGAGTGGATCCCTTTCGAGGCCGAACACCGCTTCTCTTCATAGTCTATATGGTTGAGAAACCTCGAACATTCTGGCGCTTCCCACTTTTACAATCGGGAAGTCCTTTTCGGTCGTACAAGCACATCCCCCTCCCGTGCGCGGGAAGGCGTACTACTGCTGTAGCCATCGTTCCTTTTGGTGCCTCAATTGAGCAGCGTTCGCCTCTTGTTTTGTTAGGACGGGGGAATGCCTTTCACGTGCTTGATTTCGGCGCCGCCACCGTTCATTCCCGGTGAGTCAATACTGCTGTGTGGTATTCATTCATTCGGTGTTGCTCATGTTTTCCTGTCTGCTCTCCTTGCCTGTGAACAACCGTTCCTCTTCCGCGCAGCGCGCCCCCACTACCCCAGCAGCAGCAGCAGCAGCAGCAGCAGCAGCTGCAATAGCTGTCGACAGCAGACTCTACGCCGGCACACGCACGCCAACCTGCGGTGCACGGCCACAACAACCGCGGAGGGGAACACCGCCGCCACGGCAGCGGTGGCGGCCGACCAGCACGCGCTGGACCCCACCCTCCACGACGAGGAGGACGCCGCCGAGGTGGACCACTTCCGGGATTTCGCGTACCCGCAGAACAAGGCGCGATGGAAGAAGAACACGAAGCAGGTACGGTGTGTCGAGTAATTAAAAGGTAGGCGGTTGTACCCTTACTCGGCTACTGCTGTTGCGCTACTCGCCCACCTGTATCTCGGGTTCACGCTGGTGCAATGCCTGGGCCGGCGAGAACCCGGCGTGTCGCTCCCCGCCCGGCATTGTAGGGGTACCGAAGTCAATGGCCGAACCACGACGGCATGCGCTTACATTAGTACACTCCCCTCCCTGCATCTTTTGTCTCCTGCTGTCATTGCCTTACTCACCCCTCTCGCCCCTCCAACCAGAGCGTTCAGTTCCACCTTTCCCCCCGACACCAATCGCCTCCTGTCCCTTGGCCGGCCTGCCTGCTTGCTTGCCTTCCTGCCTGTCTGCCTGTCTGCTTGCCTGGGTTATTGACGCGTCCCCCCCCCCCACCGTTATGTTGTTTACTTTACCTTTCCGTCGTGTTCGAGAACCGCAGATCGCCACCTTGGGCCCGGCGTCCTGCACGGAGGAGCAGATCGAGGCTCTCTTCCTCGCCGGCGTGGACGTCTTCCGGCTAAACTTTTCGCACGGCGACCACGACCAGAAGGGCGAGGTGACAACCCTAGCTAACGCTTACGCTCTCTCCCTATTTTTGCTCGTGCTTTCAGAACGTTAGCTGACCTTGATTGTGCTCTGTGCTTAGGTCACGAGGCGAGGGCTGCAGATAAGGGGGGGGGGGAGTAGGATGCCTCGGGATGGACGCTCATTTCTAGCGCGGTGCAGCTACGGTTCTTTTCAGCGTGTCTTTTTGAGTCCGAGACCGTATGGTATGGATCGGTTGAGGGGAAGAGACAGCGAGGTGTTTCTATTGGCTGACTCCCAGCCAAGCTCCCACCCACTTACTATGCCCCGAGTAATCTAACGTAGGATTGCGTGGTGTTGTTTCACCGGAGGGGAGGAGGCTCACGACGCCTCTAAATAGACCCAATGGTGCAACTCGTCTAGACGAAGATACCAGCAGCAGTATTATAGTGTTCCGCCAGGTCGATTTCACGCACACACACAAAAGCACGCCTCCTGACTGTCTTCCTCATCGACGAGTTGTCGTTAATACTATACCCCCCCCCTCTTCCCCCGCGTCTGTCTGTCGCTCACCCAACCGCCGCCGGCGGTGTCACAGTTGGTGTCCATCATCCGGGTCATCGAGGCGAAGTATAAGCACCCCATCTGCATCCTCGCGGATCTCCAGGGACCCAAGCTCCGCGTCGGTACATTCGAACACGATACGGTAAATGCGCTAAGTCTACGTACCACGGCCGTTCTTCTGTAGTTGAGTTAGCTCGTGATTCATCTTTCACATATCTGCAGCGTCCTTAATGACGTCCCACTACAAGTGTATATTGCTGTAGGTTATTGAATAATCTTATGCCCACAGCGGCTGAATGGCATGGCACTATTGCGGCTGAATGGCATGGGCACGAAACCATCATTGGGAAGTAGGCAAATTATATCGACCCGTGATGTTCACCGACCGATTAGAAAGGGTAGCATAGCATCCTCTTGCGAGGAAGGTGGGGGGGGGGGGGCGTACTCTTATGTCTGCATGTCGTAGCGGTTGGACCGTTGACCACGCGTCCTCGAGATGACGGAGCATTGTTCCCACCGGACCGATCGCCGATGGCCAATCATTCCGTCCTACGGTGCCAAAGGTGGCTCAACAGTGTCGTCCCTAGCCTATCTATCCTAACGATATCCCTTCCCGCCTTTTCAACCCACTTCTTATCTCCCTGTACAGCGTCTCCTCCTGGCATTTACATGCCTCCATATCTCCTTGTATATTGCTTTTTCTTTTCCCAGCTCAGTCAAGTACATTTACCTCTCCATCTTGTACAACGGACATTCCGCAACTACATGAACCCAGTCTTCGCACTCGGAGCCGCGTTCACATTTGAACTTGTCTTCATCGTCGACCTTCCTAAATCCTCGTCCACGTTCTCGAAGGCCAAGATTGGATCCCCAGTTCCGCCCTGACGGCTGCATTCACTTGTGCCCTTGGAGTATCCTAGGATGGTTTTGGCTGCGTTCATCTGCGCCGCCTCAAGCTCTTTGACAAATCTTGTCCTTCCTTCTCCGGCGTACTCTTGGGAGCATGGGGGGGAGCTTTTGCGTCGGCTCGAACCCGCCCGAAGCCGTTTCTTTTTTTCCCCCACACGTATAACCGACCAACCCAACACAGCACTTTTGGACCAAGTGGAGAACTCGCCACGCATCCATATTGCCCCCCCCGTCTTGTTTCTTCAAAACACACACACACACACACACCAAGCCAGAGGACCTCCCGCACAACAAAAGACGGAGAGACAGACAAGAAGAAGAGCTGCCAAAAAGTTGCTGCCAAAATGACGATGAGAATAGTGATGGTAGTAGTGGTGAAAGCAAGAAGAATGATAGAGAGAGCACTCCTAAACGAAGTCGAGTGCAGGGTGACAGTCTTAGTAGACACGTGCAGTTTTCTTCTGTTATTACTACGGTATCTGTCTTTAATCCTGAGAATAGCGTAGCTCCCCCTACGACGCTCGGTCCCGGGGTCCCAGATAGTGGACTATAGAAACATTTTGTGTTTCCCGCCGCACTGAGACTGACGTCTTTTCATTGGTCAGCCGGTTAGCGCGGTCGATGCTAATAGTAAAAGCACACACACACACAAGAAATGATCACCTTTGTCTAAATATTTTGCATGCACGGGCGCACCGCTTCGCACCCCCTTTTTTGTGCGATGATGACGCTATCATCTGCCTAGGTGAACCTGGTGAACGGCCAGATGTTCCGGTTCGATATGGACGACGAGCCCGGAGACGCTGCCCGAGTCAGGCTCCCCCACAAGGAAATCATCGACACCCTCCAGGAGGCGAGCTGATGTACTTTCGGTCAGATCCACTCGGACAGACGAGGTTGTTGTCTTTGTTGGGAGGAGGGGAGATGCTCCGTCTCGTCGTTGATTCGCGGGAGCGTTACCTCGCCCGATGCGTACACGACAGGGAAGGGGTGGGGTGGGGGAAGGGGGGTGCGTTTTGTTGGAAAGCATGGTCGTGCAAATGCGTGCTGGCTTTGAATATTTGTTTGTCGATGACAGTGTGGGTCGTGAACATGGTCGGCGGTACCAATATCAGAGGCTCTCGTCACCATTTTATACTTGTACGGCTCGTTTGGTTACGAAAATGCACCCGCCGCCCGCATCTAAAACCTGTCGCCTATCGACCGCCGCGCCGTCACAGCCAAAACTGAAATAGTGGCTTGGAAACTTGCAACTGAAAACGGCGCCACGGTCGGCAGCAGCAACCAATCTAGCAAAGGCGATGGCAACAACAACGTAGCAACGCCTTGTCTTGGAGATGGGGCGATCCTTTCCTCAACTATACCAACAACGACAACAACAACGTTGGAACACCGGGTCTTGCTTGTATTTTGGCGATTTTCTCCTAAAAAATAAGGCAACTAGCCATCGTCTTGCTTGTAAAAGAGCGATTTTCTCCTTAATAACAACGACCAAGTAACAATACAATCTTGCTTGTGTAATAGCGATTTTCTCTTCTATAACAAGGTAACAGCACATTGACGTGTTCTTTGCTGCTATGTATCAGGGCGATTCTCTCCTCCTGGATGACGGCAAGCTGCGAATGACGGTGGTCGAGAGCGGGGAAGGCTACGTGATCTGCAGGGTCGACGTGGGCGGGAAGCTGTCCAACAAGAAGGGCGTGAACACCCCAACCGTCCGCCTGCCGATCTCGGCCATGACCCCCAAGGTGATGGATCGAATGATATCGATCGAAACCTGGAATGTGTTTTCTCTCTCTCTCTCTCTCTCTCTCTCTCTCTCTGTAACTCTCTGTTTCTTGGTGCCTTTGTCTTGCTTGCCCCGGCTGCAGATAGCTCATTTGCCTCCTCATCATTTGTTCTCGTAGAAATGTAGTGGAAACTTGCTGCATCCACCACTGCCAGGTGCGCTATTATTTTCTTGTTCCCGTTTGTATCCCTCCTTCTGTCCCCCTACGTCCCTTCATCCTCCCTCTGTTACTGTTCTGTTCTATTCTGCTCTGCTCTCTGCTCTGCTCTATTCTGTTCTGCTATGTTATTTTCTGTTCTGCAGGACCGCGCCGACCTAGACTTTGCCCTGGTCGTTCCAGGCGGCGTTGATGTGGTGGCCTTGTCCTTCGTGCAGAGGGCGGCCGACGTGGAGGAGCTCAAGGACATCGTGCAGGGGAGGTGTCGGGTGAGTACGTACAGGTGTGCTGCGCGTGTATACGTTACAAGAGTGGCAGGTGTTTTGTTTTGAGATAAATGTCGCTGTGCTATGGGTGCGTGTGCGTATACCCTACAGTTATAAAAGCCCACCGTGCCCGCAACCAGTTATTTTTGCTCTTTTCCTCGGGTCGCAACTTCAGTTCACCGATGATCCTTCGCCACCCACTCCAGCAACAGTGACGACGAAGGTATCTGCCACGAGCTGTGTGTATCGTTCGTCTTGTGTGATGGTTGATACTGGTACAGCGCAGGAGGCCAAAGGACGCTCAGAATTTGTGAACGCGAGAGTCGTTGACAAGAGGGAAACATGACCCGCCGCGTCTGCAGGCAGCTTCTTTTGCTATTTTTCCCTTGTCGCGAGTTTGGTTCACCGATGGTCCCTCGCCCCCTCTGAAGCAATAGCAGTGACAAAGGTATCCGCCACGAGCTGTGTGTAAGATTCGTCTTGTGTGGGGTGGTGGTCTGAGGCTATGGGACGCCCAGACGTTGGGTTCGCAAAAAGTTGACAGTATACGAAAAATGACCCGCCGCTGCTGCGTCCAGGCTCTCTCGGCTTGTCTGCCGCTTGTTCGCTGCACACTTCGGGTTGTCCACCTGATCCAGCCGTATGAAAAACAACGGCTACCGCCGATGCTGCCGACTCAGTACCAGCCACATGGCACATTTCATGTGACCACCGTTAGAGTTTGCGGGGATCAACCGTCGAGAGATTCAAGTTTGTAGGTAAGCGTTATGGGGTTGTGACCAGAAGGGGACAAACACTTTTTGGCACCCCCGATCGATTCAAAAGTTGCCAAAAAAAGACAGAATGGGGTGTCCAAGTAAGGGTTGTCTTTCTTATCGCGGTTCTTCTTTGCTAAAATTGAACTCGAATAGAGTTTTATTTTGGCCAGCTTTCCCTTCTTGGGAAACAACATATCGCCAGAAGCAGGAACCGCAAAATATGGCCTCAGTCGTGCCGTATGTTTTTTGTTACGCAGCGGGCGGGAGAGGGAGCCTCAAGGACGTGCGGTGTTGAGCTCTTCTCTCCTTTTTCTTGAGCTGTTAATTTTCTTTCCTTTTCGATTGTTGTGTGTTTTTCATTGGCGGCTGCGTTTGGCCCCGGCTGACTGCTGTGCGTTTGTTGGTCTCGTTTTGGATCAAAAACCTGTTCGTGACTCTTTCTGCGTGTCTGGTCGTCTGTTGTCGCCGGCCGCGATGACCGCTGCAGGTGTTTGTGGCGTTGTGGGAGAGTCAATGCGCACGTTTTCGTACACCACGGTGATTACCATCGGTCGCCGTCTCGAGTGTTATTTTCGTTCGTTTTTCACGGTGGGCGATGTTGTAGACGCAGAGGCCGGCGGCGCGGCGGTAACCGGCGGCGCGGCGGTAACCGGCGGCGAACGGTGTGGTCGGCGGCGCGGCGGCGGTGAACGGTTGCGCACCGAACAGAAACAAACCCCATCTCTATCTGAAGACGGTTGTAGTCTGCGGGATAAATTGGCCATGAACTAACATGTAGCGACCCTGCTGTACCGCCTCCGCTGCTGCTGCTGCTGCTGCTGCACGTTGTGCGGGTCCTATGGCCGTGTGGTGTTTGCCACGCAGGTGATGGCGAAGATCGAGAAGCCGCAGGCCGTAGATGACCTGGAGGACATCGTGGCCTTGTGCGACGCCATCATGGTCGCCCGGTGCGTATGTTTCTGCTGCTTCTTCTGCTTTTGTGGCGGAGTGGTGGTGTTGTTATTAATTGCTATATTGATCGATACGAGTCTCTCTCGACTTTTCTGCACGCGTTGCGCGTTCCCAACACGAGCGGCCAACATCATCATTGACCCTACACAATCATGTGTCTGTTGCGGAGCTAGATTGTTCAAGAGCGAGAGATGCGCATGCTTCCCAACGATCACCAAACGTCATCATTGACTGTTCACCGACCACCATGCACCAATTGCACCGCCGTCAACGAAAGGCTGCTCTTTGGTATGTTATTTTGTCAAATCTTGTCGTGTTTTTTTTTCGTTTGTTTTGTCGCCGCAGAGGTGATCTTGGGGTGGAGATGCCTCCGGAGATGGTGCCCATCACTCAGAAGCAGATCATCGACTGCTGCAGGCGGCAGGGGAAGCCTGTTATCGTCGCTACGCAGATGCTCGAGTCCATGATTGACGTGAGCAGTTGGTGTTCACGCGTTGAATTATTGTTAATTGTTGTTGTTGTTGCTGTTGTTGTTGTTGTTGTTGATGATGTTGCTGTTGTTGTTCCTGATGCTCCTTTCCTTTTTATTTGTTGCTGCTGCTGCTGCTGTTCCCGTTGCGGTTACGGTTACGGTTGTCGTAATGCTCGTGTTTGTTGGTGTTTCATATCGGCAAGGCGATCGCGAATTTACGCCTTGCTTCAATCCACCGCGCTCTCGGCAACATCTCTACCGCACGCCCTTCACCTTCTGAGCCATCATAGAAACAGCAGGCATGGATCCCCCCCCCATTGCATGTCCCCCTTTTTTTGTACCTGCTTTTCCGCTTGTGGTGCAGAACCCAACCCCCACCCGCGCTGAAGCGTCCGATGTGGCAACAGCAATCTACGACGGTGCTGACGGGATCATGCTTTCGGCCGAGTCCGCCGCGGGCAAGTACCCCCTAGAGAGCGTGCAGATGCAGCAGAAGATCATCACCTCTGTGGAGGTCGACCCGGTAAGGCATTGTAGCAAATGGGAATGTGAGGGGGAGGGAGGGGAGGCAAGGGTCATTTGGTGGCGGGGTACAGGTGCTTGTTGAATGTATTTTGTACAAACTGCGGTGACCCGAAAAATGGCTAGGGTAGGTGACGGGTGGTGAAGAGGGTGCTCATTCTCTCGTCAATGACCGTAGGCTATCTAGCCTAGTCTTGTGGCGGTCGGCGGCTAGCGTCCGTCCTATCCGGACAGCGAGATGCGATCGAATCCAGCGGTGACTTCGTCTACTCTCTTTCTCTCTCGCTCCTCGTTTGCTGCTTTCTCAATAGTGAAGCTCGCCAGTGCTCGATAATTATTGCGCACCAACCCAAAACAATCAAGCGATTCAACCAACAAACCAACCAACTCATACGATCGATCGGCGTGCGTAAGCCTCGTGAAGGTTTAATGTCGTCCTGGCACAAGGATTTTTACGAGTTACTCTTCGCTGGTTCATCCGTGTGGTTTCGTCCGATATGACACGGCCATGCTTCGTGCGCCCCTTGCTCTGTTTTGGTTTGGTTCGCAGCTATACCGAAAATACCTGCTGTCGCACGCGGAGAAGCAGAGGACAGGATCGGCTACGGACGCCATCACGAGGGCGGCCCGCCAGGTTCGTTTTGGAAGGACGGCCGATGATCATGATGATGATGGTGGTGTCACCGATGTGGAGTCTAGTCAGTTGGAAGAGTCTTGTGCTATGTTTTTTCCGGTCTGGAAAACAAAGAATACGGCTTGCTCGTATTTCGTTAGTTTGTGGTAGGATCTAGGGGCGGCGCTCGTAGCCCATAGTTTGTGTTCTTTAGGGACGCAAAGGGGTCTGTCAGGTGGAAAGCTTTAGCGATCTTATTTTTTGTGTTTGACGTCGACGGCTGCTGCTGCTGCTGCTGCTGCTGCTATACCTTCCCACAACTGGCTTTCTCGAACTCCCTTTCCCCTCCCTGCCTTTCAACTCCTGGTTTTTTCGAATTCCCTCTCCCCGCTTTGCCCCGACCACCGCCACCACCGCTGTTGCATGTTGCATGTTGCATGTTGCAGGTGGCGGACACTCTTTGCGCGAAGGCGATCGTGGTCTTCACCTCGAGGGGAACGACGGTCCAGAAGGCAGCCCAGCTCCGGCCCAACGTGCCCGTCATGGGCGTGACGCCCAACATCGAGACGGCCAGGGGGTTGGCGCTGACGTGGGGAGTGTACCCGGCGGTGATCGAGCCGGACAGCGACGACGTGAACTTCCGGATGATGCTCTTCAAGTGCTGCGCGGTGGCGCAGGCCAAGCTCATCGCCGACAAGCCGACCGACCTGCTCGTGGTGACCGCGGGGCTCCCCTTCAAGGTGCGACGGCTCGCTGAGTTTTTTTTTTTTTGTCGTGTGGTGGGGTGCGTTTGGGTTTGATTAAGGCCGAGGTTGTGTTTGTTCTCGCCGCCTTGGGAGAGGAAGCACCTAGCGGTGGCAGCAGCTGTGTAGAGATTTTTTTGGTTTTCGTCCTAGGTCGTTGGGGCATCTAAACACACAGAGTGCCCCATGCTACTGAGTGGTCATGCGGAGACCTATTTTGCTGGAAATGCTCGGGCAGGAATTGAACGGTGGTAAAGACATGGGTGTGCGCGCAGCAATCCGCAGTTGGTGTGCGTCTGCGAACGCCAATTTTGATGTTCTCTAGAAGGGGCTCTCGTGTGGTGTCTTCACTGTGGTACTGCAATAAAAGTCATGCGCGCGCGGCTAGTAAGCGACGAACAAATGTTGGCTTTTGGTTGCTAGGGTCAAAAAGGGGAGAGAGACGCTTAACGCTTAACAGGGATCGGTACGAGAAATGACGGAAGTGTCTCGACATCCTTGGCCATGGTTCATGAAGGCAGGAAAAAATGAGGTCAATGTGACAGCTACAGTAGTAGTGCAAGGTGGCTGGGGTACGGCCTCTGCGACTCTAAATGGACTTTTTCGGTAGAAGCACGGCATGCAACCAAGTGCACGTGCACCTTTTCCAAAGCTGGAAGTGGGCTTTTGTTCGAGGGAAGGACATGGCCCCCTCTCCATCTCCTGTTGAACGCTCACACATCCATTGCCCTATGATAGCTCCAAGTAACAACATTCATGAATACCCCCCCTTCTTCCTACTATCATTATCCCATGTCGACTCCATGCATGTGAAGCTGATAAATCCCTCCCCCTCCACCCATTCCCTCAGGTCCCCGGAGTGGTGAACATCTTGCGCGTGCTGCCCGCAGCGGGGCCTGACATCTGGGACCCTACCCTCACCACCGACCTCGACGAGATGGACCACACCGAGGCATACGTTAACTATGATGACGTGTACTAGTGTACTTTTAATTTATTACTGTTGGAGTGCTGTCAAGGTTGCGAAGCAGAGACAACAGGGGCGCACGAGCACCCAGATGAAGCCGACCCACCGCCAGCCGCCCAGCCAGCTATAGCCCACCAGGCAGGAAGATCTTTAGTCTAGGCGATAAGTACACCTGGCTGACTAAACCGGGGATTCCATTCCACGTTCAACACGCAGCTTTGAGTTTACATGCTGGCGCAACCGAGCGAGCCGAAAGATGTACCCGGTATTTGTTTTTCATGTGGCGCCACGACCAATCGTGCACCCGCTCTTGCTCCGGTACGAACCATGCGCTGCTTGGAGCGAATGTTCACCGGCGCATGTGTGCATCGGTCGACTGCAGCTTTCAGCTGTCCTTGTTTGTGTCCATCCCGTCTGCACCTCGTGATATCTATACAGTTTTGAGCCTTACAAATTTAGCCACCAGCAGAGAAGGCTTCACCGCAATCGACGGCAGGGAGTGTGCGGCGAGGGCGGAAAGGGTGGTATATATACTGCAGCTCTGCAACTGTAACACGCAATTTCTTCGTTCGTTCGCGGGGGCTAGTCGCTATTATTGTTCACCCTTGTTGGCGTGTGTCACCTCTCCTCTTGAGATGGATAATAACGCCGACAAAAGGGATTTAACGGCGTTGGTTGAAGGTTTTTACTTGGTACTGTTTGAATTTGCAACTGTCTAGAGTGGAGGGGGGTTCCTTTGTTCTTTTGCTGGCATCCTCTGCAACGTGACGGCATGTCGTCGGTCAAGCTATTGCTTACCTTTCTAAGCGAAGCCAGCCCGACAACCAGTTGCATATGTGGTGGTCGATGTCAAGAGTTTGATTTCCGGCAACAAGCCTAGAGAGGAAAAATAACGAGGCCGGTATATTTGTAGCTCGTTGCCTAAAGAAGATGCAGCAGTAAAAATTTGACAGCGTCGCGAGGCTGGCTAGCTGCTGCCGTGTAACCGTTACGGGCGAACACTAGGCTTTTTGTGATGTGCGATTTGTTGTTCTCTTTGACTCGTCATTCGTTGAATATCCACTTTCTTTCAGCACGGTTACCGAGATTGCAGCACTCGCTCCCCCAATCGATTGGTTGGACACCAGCAATAGCGGCTTGTAGTGCAGGTTGAGATTGAATAAACGACCTCGTCCACGTATATGCTTCGGTCGGCCGTTCTGTGCTATTTGGGACAAAAAAAAGCCAAGCGTTTTGGGGTGAATCCACCCGTTTCATCAAAACAGAAAGGCCCGCCATATAAAATGCCGGTGAGGCACTGTCATCTGCCATGACGTAGCGGCGGAAGAGCATCGTCCGCCACCATCTGTTTTCCAGCGCCAAACAGGAATGAAAACCGCAAAATTTTGTTTGTTGTTTTAAAACGATTTTTATTCAAAAAGTGCCCTCGTCGCAACGTATAAAGAACGAACGACAAACTTCCAATACCCGCTTGCTGCTGTTTGTGTTCAATCGACACCTCTTCCCGGCATCAACAAACCCCCGCTTCTCTGAAGGTTCAGCTTGCAGGGGTCCGGGCTTAGTAGTCCCCTCCGCCCTCCTCGGCGCCGAACATGCTCATGCCGCCGCCCATGTCGACCTCCTCCTCCTCCTCCTCTTCTACGGGGGCAGCGGCGGCCGGCGCGTCGCCGTCGCCGCCGCCGCCGCCAGAACTGGCCGCGAAGGCGCTCGGGTCGGCGAGGATGGCCTGCAGCCCAAAGCAAAAAAGGGAAGCACAGGCACAAACGACACCAGGCAACCAATGATGTCAAGACAATTCTTATTGCATTGTTGCAGGATCAAAACACGAACTATGCGGTAACCGAGAAGTCTTATTGACACTTTGTACACACGTGACGAACGAGATCTCTACAAGAACAAGGGATCAGATCGAGCGGGATAAAACATCAGTCAAGGCTAAGGCTTTATTCCTGCGGGTACTTGGCACGGCAGAGCATCGCAATCGCCCCGCTCTCGTCTGTGTTCAACAAAAACGATCTCGCGTTTAAAATTCGACAGCAACCTCCCTCGCTGTTGTCAATCGTCGCACACCAGATTCCTTCATATGGTGCTGCCTGCCTTCTGTGGGGCCGTAGGAGGCCGGACCGACCGACGGGGACATTGCTCAACCTCCATGTTCCAAACTCGATCGCGCTATAAACCATCCAGGACACCCTTGCCGCTCCTCTCCAATGACAACAACGAAACCAACACTGCACACCGTCAAGGCCAGCTACACAGCAGTACGGCAGCTGTGGTCTATCTGGCCAGCCATGATCGCCACTGCCACAGCATCTTCCCTACCCCGTCACATTCCACGCAACCCCCCCTCCCCACCTTGATCGTATCGGCCTGCTCGAACGAGTAGGTGTCGCAGCCCTCGATCACGACGCCCACCAGCGCGCGGAACGCGTTGGCGATCGAGTGGGGCAGGGACGCCAGGGTAGGGAAGCCGAGCTCCAGGGAGACGGCCGCCACGTTGCCGCAGGCCGCGGCGAACTTGTTGCCCATGTCCTCGTCCGTAAGGTCCAGCACGGCTGCGTCGAACACCGAACCGTTGTCGTAGACGCACTCGATTACCAGGCCGTACGTGAAGGGGCGGATGCTCAGCTTCTGCAGCAGGGCCGCTTCGGAGCTGCCGACCTGTCGGGAAGTTCGTGTCGTTGGTTGGGGAGGGTTTGGGAGGGAAGGAGGGGACAGGGAGAGAGCGTGGCCTGGTCATGCACGCCGCCTCCCATAATGGAAACCGAACAGAGGCGATTGTTTCTAAACGTATTCGTACCCGGCAAGCTGTCTATCACGAACGCGGAATAGTTGAACCTATGTTGACGTGTTTTGAGAAGGAAGGGGAGGACGGGGATGGAGTGTGGCCTGGTGAAGGACACGCCGTTTCCTTCAACGCGAGTCAGGTAAGGCAGGCTGGCTGTATGCTATCCTCCCACAGAGCGCGGCATGATCGAAAAAAGGGGCCTCGACTTTTTCCAACTCTCGAGGTGGCACCTGCAAAAGCGTGAACTAGCGGCTGGCACGGCCGCGAAACAATCGTCTAACCCCCCACCCCCACCCCCTGCTCATTTGTCAACGAGCAAATCAAAACGCACACACCGGAAGCGGGGGACGAAACGCAACATAGAACGAGCTTCGGAGACTCTTTCGACCATCGTATGCATACATCGCATCTATCCTCACGCTTTCAATCAAACATTCTCTTGAAGCATATGCGTATCCTCAGGCAGTCGCCAACACTACCAGCCAGGCAACGCTCCCACCCGTGGTGCCTACACATGCACGCACGCATGTGCACAACGACAACGAAACTCACCTTCTGGCCCTTGGGCACGAGGAAGACCTGAGTGGTGATCTCGATCTGACCCTTGGTAATCTTCGTGGGCACCTGTAACGAACGGTTAAGTGACACAGATCGGGCGAGCAAAAGGAGAAAGGCGTGCCGGTGGAGGGCACGTGCGGCGAGCGGCATCGCGAAGCGCAACACAAGAAATTCCGTCGATATTTGAAGCGAGCGACAAGACCATCTTATTCCCATGGATGGCAAAGGCAGAGAATAAGGCACGGACATGGAGGGCCAGGGCCATCGAACGCGCATCACTGAAGACGGATTCAAGACAGAGGTACAATGTCACCACGTCTCTCTCGGTCGAGGAAAACACACACCCACAAAACTTCATACCGAGAATGCTGCTTGCTGTATGACAAGGTTAACGCCGCTCTTGCCGGCATCAAAGGTACACCCCAAACCCAGCGACCAAACCCTATCGTGGCAAACAAAAGACAAAATAATGCTGGGTGCCACACAATTCGCAGCAGCGACAAGAAACACCCCCCCAAGAGAAAATAAGGAGACAACAACAAACACACCTGAAGCACTTGGAAGAAAGACGTCTGTCCGGGGTCGCAGCCAGTGGGGCCGGGGGGCACCATAACGTCGATGGGCGCGATGGAGCCCACACGGGCCGGGGCGGGCACACGGTGGGCCTCGATGACGTCGCGGATGTCACCGAGCTCACCGTTGGTGAAGATGAAGCCCACGTTGCCCACGACGCGGGGGAGGATCTGCGGCAGAGGGTGGGGGGGGGGGGGGGGGGGGGGGGGGGGG
>CACKRE030000601.1:54192-65186 GCA_902602495.3 Ectocarpus sp. CCAP 1310/34 | reverse complement strand
CAGACTAGGGAAGACATTTTTGAGCCACCTTTGGCAAAGTAGAAAGGAACGATTGGCCATCGGTGATCGGTCCTGTGGGAACAATGCTCCGTCCTCTCGAGGACGCGTGGTCAATGGTCTAACCGCTCGGGCATGCAAAACATATGAGTACGCCCCCCCCCCCTCCTTCGCTCTCCTCCTTTCGCTCGTGGTCCATCGCTTGCTTGTGGAACTGGTGCAATCACCAAGCAATAGTAGCATTACAATCCAACATTCCCACGACCCCATCCTGCAGGTGTTGGAGGTTGTGGCAGCCGCTAGAGGTGAAGAGCCGGGCGAGCTCGCCGCGCAGGCTCTGGAAAACACCAAGCGCCTCTTCTTCCCGAGCGAAGTGTAACAAATCTGCCGCTTGGTCGTTGTCGTTTTGGAGCCAATTTTGGTTCGCGGGAACGCCTTCGCTGTGTCGGAGTCGCTTTCGTCTGATGTTCGGCGATGAAAAGCTGTCTTTTGATTTTTTTTTGGAGTGGAGGAGGCGTTGCCGGAAGAATGCGTCATCCGCAATCACCTATTGTATATAGTACATGAAGTACATTATGCTTCTTTTTCATGGAATGTTGAAATATACATGGGAACTCGTCGGTACCGGTTTCTTAAGCGGACACAGGCGCGTAGTATTTCAATGTGGCGGTACTTTTTTCGGCGGATCCCGGTACTTCGGTTTCCAGCGGTACCACCTTTGGCGGTTCCCGGTACTGCAAAATATGCCGGTATTTTTCTGGCGGCACTGAAAGATGGTGGTAGCTATTAGGAGGTTCCCGGTTCTTCATTTTTTCGGCGGTACTTTTTAGGCGGTCACGCAATATGGCGGTACTTTTTAGGCGGAAGGCGGTTTTTCGTTTTTCGGCGGTACCGCCTTCGGCGGTTCCCGGTACTACCGAAATGTGGCCGTAATTACCGCCAGTACCGGGACCGCCGACCACGGCGGGACAAAAACGCCGGGAATTTTCCCGACGTGCACCCTGGAATGCCACGGTACGGTCCATGCGCTTGTTGGCCGCCTGAAAAGCTCCGTGGTCCCAGGACTATACTATCTCTGTTGTGCATGCACTTGCAGAGTGGTGGGCAGGAAGCCGTGCATTTTATTCTACGCCGAATAGAAGTGCTACAAAGTGGTGCTAGTGCTCTTCTTTGGGTCCGTTTCGACGAATGTTCTTGCATCGTATCGTACCGTACCAGTACACTGAAAAGGGCGTGGTCCCGTGGTGCATTTCTGAGTGGGTGGGTGGGATGCCCGGGCAGCTCTGTCGCTGCTCTCAGGACGAGGTCGTTGTAGTGGGCGGTGTTCGGGCTTCCTGGCGGCTAGACTGGGGCTGGTCGATGTCGTGGACAACCGTCGGCGGCGCCCCTGCTGCTCTCACCAGCAAACTAAACCTGTTGTAACACCGCCTGACCAGAACGTTGCTTTGAGTTTTTTCGTGACTCCGCGAGTGGGAGGGTGAATTCGTTGCCTCTTCCGACCGCCCCAACAAAGTGCTCAATAGTAGGTCCAACACCCAAACGGTTCGTTGGCTTGCGTCCGGGGGGGGACGGGGGGGTGACTCGTATGTTTCTTGTTGGTCGTTTTTTTGTTTTTTCTCGTTGGTCAACCCTGAAAATTGACATTGTGCCTGTGGTGGTCAGATCTCCTGGCAGGTATCGTTACACTACACTTCGTGGTCAACCATCGACATGAACCACGCCCCTTGCTATGGGTATGATGTCTAAAAAGCAGATTGCAGACGGCGGTGTGCGCAAAAGAAGGCAAACTCAACACCACATGATCATGTATTATCGATCTGTTGATGGAGGGGGGCATCGGTTTTGTCTATCCGCCCCCCGCCCCCCCCCGTTCCGCCCCACAGGATCACAGGACGGGCGAGCCACAGCAGTAGTCGCCACACACTTGGCTGCGTCCCATCCTGAAAGTCCAAAGCATGCGCACAGAGAGAGCGGGCATTTGCGCTGCGTTGGTTGGAGCTCAGATCTGCTTCTTCCCTGCTGTCCAGGCGTTCACACTATCGACAACCATGTCTGCCGTCCAGAAGCCGAAGCTGTGGGACATGCCTGTATCCAACAGCGGCGCACGTTGCAGGTACTGCCGTCCTCTCAAGCCACCGGTGTAGTCTACTATATTGTGTGCTTGCTCCCTTTGCAACAGGCTGCCAAAGGAGTAGAGGCGAGACATTTGGATGCAACTCTCGCTGCTGGTTGCGACAGAACGGGCCCGCAATTAAGAATTTTTTTACGAAAAATGAGAAAAGAGGGCAAAGAAAGCTCAATCTCGGCCACAACATAAGGAACGCCTCAATAAGAAACATGATCGTGCGATACCCAGACAAAACAAGGGGTAGCTGGAGGAGCGTGTCCAATAAGAAATGTCCCACTGCTGCTGCTGCTACCATTCTCCCAACCCCTACCAATAGCTCATGTCATGTAATTTTTTGGTAGGGGGGACGGCAGTGGTTATTTTTTTGGCGTCCCCCGCGCCCTACCCACTGCTGCTGTATGTACTGCTGTACTGCCACAACCCCCAACGTTGGCCGCACCAAGCCGTCGGTTTAATGCCCATGAAGGCTTGGTGGTTTGTTGTTGTTTTCCTCGCCAGAAACGAGAAAATAGTAGATTCAGTATTATGCGACAGCCCCAAGGAGTAAGGAATCCGTTTTAAGAAATTAGGGACTTCGGCTGTTATTTTTGCCCAAAATAGGAAATTGAGGCTCGACCCGAATTTGACGTTTCTTGTCTCCGGGCCCGTTCTGTACTTCTGTAGGATCGGGTTTGTTGGCCTGGAGTATTTGCTTAACCCTGCAGCAGCAAATGAAACGGACCGCGGTTCGTAAACCACATGCACAACACGCAAGCAAGCAATTTGAACAGAACAACCCTCTTCGAGATGCACAGATACGGAGGCTAACATGTAGCTAAGTCTCTTCTAGATACTTGGTCTTCTAGTCTGCTGTTCTACCGACGAGTACATATGTACATAGTCTAGGCACACACGTTGCCGCTGTAGCCTTCACCGAGCACCAGAATGTACGCAGCAAACACCAGAAGTGTAGCAGCACCAAAAACACCCTCATGATATATATTCATATATTCGCTGTTTAGGTTGTACCGTGAGGGTGTAGCACTAATGTCCTTGTTGAATAGACAGTCTACAATCGTGTACTGCTGTAGTCTAGTCTACAGGAGTCGTTCCGAGGAGAACTAGCGTATTTCGGTGTCATGCCGCGCTATGATACTGGTCTGTATGAGTTGTCTACACGCACGTGTAGATTATGCGTTCTCCTCTGGGTTCTCACGCATGGCAGCTACAGCGAGCGGCAGCAGGAGCAGCAGAGAGAGGAGAGAAAGAGAGAGGGACGGGTGCATGGCTCCTTTACTCAATATATTGCAGTAGCTGTTGATGGGGGTGTTGTCGTTGCTGATGATGTAGTTGTTGTTGTAGTTGTTGTTGTCGTTGTCGTCGTCGTTCTTGTCGTTATCTTCAGGGAATAGGTAAGAATGATATGTGGTGTTAGCTTCACACAAACATCCGGTTCATCGTGCTTGTAGTGTAGTTACATGCACCTACAGCAAAGTGCATAGGCTACTTGAATTATTGGTGCACGCAAGACGTATGCAAATCCGGAGAACCCTTGTCGCTGAGGGTTTAGCTTTTGAACATCAAAACGGGACACAGCAATATACAGTATTTGTACCTCGCGCTTACAAATTGTAGTGTCGGTGGTGCTGCCTCCCCTTCCCCCCAAAAATACAGCTAGTGAACACGTAATACGGGAGAATATGCGCCACCAGCGTAACAACCGATTGCGTGCGGGCGCGTCAATTTACCCCTCTCTACACAGCCCACAGTAACACATAGACTCACTCGTTGTGTCATCGGGTGCTGGCCCTCTTTGGCTCCCATCACGTCAACAAACTCTCCTCGTCGGCCGCAGATTCGTCATCTACGAGAAGGGCATCGAGGACAAGGTGGACATTGCTTCCCCCATGGACGTCGGCGGCCTCAAGTCGGAAGAGTACCTCAAGATGAACCCGCACGGGAAGGTTAGCCAACCCCCGCCCAATTTGCTGGCTGACGTCTTTGGCCTGTGAACATTAGCACCTGGTCGGTGGTTGTAGATACTGGTCGGGTTGTTTCGCTGGTGGTATACATGGCGGCGGTACGGGGGGGGGTGTACTAATGTAAACGCATGCCGAGTTGTTAGACCATTGACCTCTCGCATCCCTACAAAGCCGGGACGGAGTGGGGGGGTGTTAGAACCAACGCGGCCAGCGGCGTGGGCACTCGGCACCGAAAATGAGAAATCACGTTGGACCCCAAAGCAGACTACTGCTGGCTGTCGAGGGATCCAACTTCTTCGGACCTTGTACCCCGTGACACCAAGAACACCTATAACCCCCCCTCCCCCTTCATGAGTACGCCCCCTCCTGGGTGAAGAGCATGAAATCACCTTTCCGGGGATGGATAGTGCCTGAGAAACGTACTGAGATCGGGGGTGACCGATTGTTGACGCGTGGTTTCATCGTTTTCGCACCCCGCCCCGTAGATGCCGTGCCTGAGCAGTCCTGACTGTGGGTCCATCCCGGAGTCGGACACCATCTGCCAGTACCTTCTCGACAAGTGAGTAAAGAAAACGCTCTGCATTGAAATGGGAGGTGCGTTGTTGTTGCTGTTGTTGTTGTTGTCCTTGTTGTCCTTGTTGTCCTATCTGGTGTTGCTGTTGTTCAGTCGTGTCTGTGGGTATCGCAAATTAATTGCTGTTGTTGTTATTCATGAGCCTTTGTTTATTGGATACGCTGCCGTACAGTAGTACCGAGAGCACCCATATCTGAGTGGCTAGACGACCACCATGCCCTCATGTTGTCATGCTCGCAGTGCAAACCACGTAGTTCTCGATGCTGTGCACCACCAGGTTTGAGCACGAGGGCAGCTCGTTCCGACCGCAGACGCTGCAGGCACGCATGAAATCGGCGGCCATCTGCCGGCTCTTCGACACGTACATCCATCCCATCCAGGTGAAGGTTGTTCTTGAGTCTGCGCATGCATATGGTAGATGCGCGGTTGTCGCTGTGCACATGTGCGCATGTGTGTGCCCCCTACGCCCCCCCCCCCCCCCCCCCCCCCCCCCCCCCCCCCCCCCCCCCACTCCTCGGAGTCTCTCTGCCCCCTCCCTGTAGCACGCCCCTTGTCTACCATGTATCTGTACTTCATCTGCCGCTCAGTGTCTCACGTGCGCTTCCTTCCTTCCGTCCTTGTGTGTCTTACTCTCGTCCTGGTTCGGGGGGAAGAAAAGGGCTGTATGTACAAGGCTGTGCCTCCGTTTGGGGTCCACTCGGACAGGATCGCCGCCCTCGACGACCTACAGGTGGGGGGAGGGTGGAGGGTGGGGGGTGGGGAAACTTACCGGGAATCGGAAAGGGTGCCTCTCAAGCGTCCGCTCCAACGAGCACCCCTCCATGATAGATACCAGCTGTGGTTTGAAAAATGATTGGTTACTGCTCTCCTTCGAAAACTGTTTATTGCCCTGCACAGCAGTCAAGGCGGCAAATAGGCGTTCGTAAATGGTGTCGTTGCAAGCTTACTGGATGGAGGCAACGGATCCGTCATGAATATTAAAGTGGAAATGCATCCCGTGGCTATGCGTCAGTACCGGGGACCCCTTTTCGTGGGATCCAAGGGTCATGATATTTTTTTTGTTTCTCGGTCTGGGGCGGGGCAAAGGTAACAGGAAGCTGTACATGGACACCCCCTCGTGTGACACGAGCCCGAGTCAATGGTGCCTAAAAACGCGAGCTCCTAAACCTGTTCCCTTACCCCCTCCCCTTTGCAATGCGTTCTGCTGCGCGTAGTTGCGAAGAAGAGATACAATAAGGACAAAAACGACGACAGGCCTACCTACACCCACCCGTGCTAGGCCACCATCCAATGAATGCCGCTGTTCCTAGCGATACTCCGAACGAAAACTTGTTCGTTTTCCGCGGTAGTGTACGTGTTAAGTATACAAGACGATGTTCTATACATAAGCATACCTACGTGCTTAAAACCAAAAAATCAGACTCAGCTGGGTTACTTGGAGGAGCTCGCCAGCCCCGACGGCCCGTTCCTGTCGGGCAACGAGCTGTCCCTCGCCGATGCCACGGCGTGGCCCACCATGATCTTCGTGAGGATGATGCTGCCGAAGTTCGGCAGGACGCCGGCCCTGGGACCTCGGCTGCTGGCGTGGTGCGAACACATGGGCCGGCACCTGGTCGGCAAGAGGTGAGCGTCCCACTTGCTGTTCTGGTACCCGTGGTGTGCAGTGTTACGCGTTGCAGGGTAGCAGGGAAGTCCATCGCTCGTTCCCGTTTCTTTGTCGTCATGGGAAATCGGCGGTGGTGTGTAGTGTCGAGCTACAGGGTAGCAGGGAGGTTGTTCGCTCGTTCCCCTTGCTGTGTTGTCATGGGAAAGTTACCGGTGGTGCGCAGTGTTTTAAGTTGCAGGGGAGTTGCTGCCCTTGTGTGCATGGTGTTGGAAGACGGTCGCGCGGCGGAGATGCATATTCGAGGACGAAGTTCCTGAGTGTTTGGTGTGTAGTGTGTGATAGTTGGTTAGCCTTCGTGGGCATCTATCAGCACCGCTCGCCACCTGGCCAGTGAAAGAACGTGACATAGCATGTGTGCACAAGTATGGGTGTTCGCGTTTTGTGTGCGTGCGTATCAGGAGCTCGGGCTTCTTTCCATGTTCATGTTGCCAATGCTGTTTTAGATATCTTCGTTTTGCCCCATGTTCGTTGGATTTCTTGTGTGTTATTATCATAGGCGTCCTGAATTGTTTTGCGTAACGTTGGGAGAGGAGATACTACATCTCGCATGTAGTTGGTTTTGGGGGTTCCGGCTGACACCTTGCGACATATAATTCGCCAATCCTTTAAATCTGCTGCCCGTCTCCTCCCCCGGTCCCCTTCCTGTACACGATCTTCCTACGTAGGACACCTGACCAGCGGAGAGTATCTGTGCATTCACTTCACCACACTGCTGCACGTGTTCGATTCGGTAGGGATACTATGTAGGGTTCGGTTGTTTGACCTCGGCGACGGCCGACCGTGCTGCGGACCACAGAAGGGAGCTGTTCTCCGCTGTATACAAACCGTACCTATCGCTTCCGTGTGAGTGACGTGCGATGTGTGCGCGTCGCTCTTGCCTCCCTGTCCTTGGTGTGTGTGCGTGGTTTTGTGGTGTGTTGTCGTGCGGTGCAATGATTAACGTTTCGTCTCATGTTTGTGTTTTGTTGGTGTTGTTTGTTCGGGCCTCCAGGATAGCGGACGAGATCAAGGCGCCGCTTGACAAGTGGGGTGCCAACGGCCGGTGAGAAACCACACGTTTTTTTGTGTGGGTGTGTGGGTGTGTGTTCCGGCGGTGCTGGTGGTCGTTGTGCTTGTGCTACACACGAGGCTTCGTGTCCAACTTGTCATCTTCTTCTCGTCCTTGTCATCCAATCCATTGTCTTACACGCGTTAGTCTGCTGCTTCCCTGCTACTGGCTGCATGGAGCGCGTGGAAGACTGGTTCTTTGAAGGGTGAAGAGAAAAAATAGGGCAAGTCTTCACACAACCACTTGCACGGGCTGTGAATTTAAGGAGTACGGAGGAAGACCCCTCGTCACCCTCGTTTGCGTGGATGGCCCCTGTGTGTCATGCGGCTCGCGGTTTCCCTCCATCCTGGTTGACGGAGGAGTGTATGCGGTGCGCGGGCCGTTCATACTCTCGCTCCATCGGCTTGTGGAGGCGATAGCGCTGCCATCCCCGGCTGAAGTTGGTTGTTGTTGTTGTTGTTGTTGTTGTTGTTGTTGTTGTTGTTTTGTTTTCAACCAATCCGTGGAAATAGTTGTAGTACAACCCGCCGTGTGTGGTTTACACACCACACCACACCGTCGCTGCCGTCTCAGAAAAGGGCGGGGCGTGGGTAACGACAAACGAACTTTTTATGCTCGCGGGAAACGCCGATTATTTGGAGTGTATACCTCCATCAAGAGAGGAAGGACGGTGACTTTATTATTTACCTTGAAAGGAACGGCTCGTCGAAACGGCAAATGACCAGGGCGAGCAACCCCCTCCCCTTCTGGTTCATCCTTGTGAAGCGTGTATAGCCCGGGCCGGCGAACACCCGACGTATCGCTCCATCATAGCGTTGTAGAGATGCGAGGTCAATGGTCTAACGACTAGGGCATACGTTGACATGAGTGCCCCCCCCCCCGCCTCCGAAACCACATCATGTGGTGTATGTAGGTGGGACACTATCCTGCACGCGGGAAAGCGGGACACGGAGCCCCCGTCGATTTTCGACAAGATCTTGGCCAAGGAAATCCCTTCGACGGTGGTTTTCGAGGACGACAGCGTGCTGGCCTTCCGGTAAGCGGGGGGGGGTGGGGGGCGCCGGGGAATAGGAAGGATGTGTCAGGCGTGACGAACATAAGAGGGTCCTTTGATTAGCTCCTCGTCCAGTGTTTTCGTGCCGTCGTGGTCGCAACGTGAGCTACAAGGGGACAGGGGCTACAGAAATGGATATGTTGTTTCTTTAACCTTTGTCGGCCATGGTAAGGGAATCCGGGTGATACCGAACACCTGTCAAGGTGAATACACACTCGTTCAGTGCGTGCGTGCGAGCGGTGGGGCGGGGCGGGCAACAAGGTGAAGAGGTCAGGTCTGGGGGAGCACATTCCCTTGTTTTGCTCACTTTCGACCAAGACAAGACAGTAGACAGCCGGGGGAAGGAGACACGCGCGGATGGATCAGTTTCGTCACATCAAACAGGCATTTTGAGCATTTCCTTGTCTTTTCTCCTTCAGCCTGTTAGAGCTGTTGGACCTCGGTGAAACCCAGGGTTGTAATCTCTGCAATCAGCGCTGCCCCATGCGGTTCACCGACTTACAGGCGGGAATATGTGGCTTCACTTGGACGACTGGAATGTATACCGTCTCTCAGGCGTATCCCATACTTTTCCGGCAAAAAGGCGTCACAAGTGGTCCACGAGGGATTCGAACCCCGGTTGAGTCTGACAGGCTTAAGGACCCCGGTTGTACTTTTGTTAAGATGTACAGCATATTCACTATGCGACAAGTCAGCGCTAACTTTTAGCACAGTGGATATGCTGTAGACTACATCTCAACAGGTATATACGCCGAAAGACCTTTAAACCGGCGCCAGAGTAGATGGGACGAACACACACACACACACATCCTGCCATCGTGTCGAATACTGGCAGTACGCAACCACCCACCATCAAGACACGCTTTTGTCGGTGACCCGGAGTCAGTCGGTTAACAACGCGCTCGACGCCGAATACAAGTGGCACGCCACGAACCAAGTACAGCAACATGAACACAGGCAAACGCTAAAAATGCACACGAACAATCAACCCCACGCCCAGGGACATCGCTCCGGTGGCCCCGACCCACGTCCTCATCATCCCCAAGGTTCGGAATGGGCTTACCCAGCTCCGACACGCCACCGCGGACCACGCCGGGGTTCTGGGTCACATGCTCGAGGTTGCGGCTAAGATCGCCAAGGAGGAAGAGCTAGAGGGATTCAGGTGGGGGGGGAGGCGGGGGGGGCAAGCGCACGTTCGTTGCTTGCATACATGCAACCTTTGTCTTTGCTCTACATGCAACCGTTATCTTTGCTCCACATGCAACCGTTATCTCTGCTCTACATGCAACCGTCACCTTTGCTCTACATGCAACCGTTATCTTTGCTCTACATGCAAACCTGAACCAAAATTTTGTGTGTCGTTTTTGTGTTTTCGTCATTGTAGGCGGTAAAACTTCCACGAACACCCTCTGGGATGCATGTTTTCGCTCACTGCTGCTGTTGTTGCTGCTGCTGCTGCTGTTGCCTCTCTCTGCTGCAGCCGTTATCTTGTTTTGGGGTTACGTTGGTTTCGCTGACCTCCGCTCTTCCTACAACGAACGCTAATAGTATAAATATATTTCTTTGGACCACCGCTCGCTGCTCTTACTGACTCTGGTGTTACTTGTCGTCTGGAAGGGTGGTGGTAAACGACGGCGCCAAGGGGGGGCAGGAGGTCTTCCACCTGCACATGCACCTCATCGGTAAGCCAGCCCATACGAGTGTCGTGGATGTCTGTATCTCCCGATGAAATGCAAAAACAAACCTCGACTATTTCTGTGATGATGTTGCGACCGACCGTGTCCGCACTATTATTCCGGATGGCAGCGGGAAATGTTTTGAACTCTCTTTTTTCTCCTCCGCGATGGTATCTGTTGCACATGTCGTCTGTTGCGGCAGTCTATTCTACCTGTTACCCGTGGCCCACGATCGCGTCTTCTCTGGGCCTTTCTCTGTTGTCAAACGTCTGTCTCGAAGTTGCGTTTTGACCCTGACGATCTGCAGGCAGGTCGTGCTGTCTTCCTTTCTCCCCCCGCGACCGTCATGGCCCTTTTTCCGGCGGCTGCGGCCCACCCTGTCCCCCGTTTTGTTGACCCCCCGAAAGCAACGCCTGGGAGCCTACAGTAAATATACACGTTCGTGTGCACATGAACAACAAACAAGCGTCCAACGACGTTCGTTGTAGTCCGTATCCACAAGTGTAATAATGCGTCTGTGTCTGCGTTGGCTGAAGGTTAGGGTTGATGACTTGTTATTTCGGTTGGGCGACCGCCGACAAGAAGTACTGCCATAGTAGTGTGTGCTCCCGTGCTTGAGCTCACAAACTTGCTCTTGTTGTCTTGTGCGACCATCGCTGCCGCAGGAGGAGGAAAGGACATGGAGAAGCTTGGAAGGATGGCGTAAGCCTGCTGTACCAAGCAAGGCACTGGGTCGGTTACGTTTTTTTTTCTTGTGTCGAGCGTTCCCTTCCCGTTTTAGCGTATGTGTACCATTTCAGGCTCGTGACATGTGTTTGTTTCCCGTTTGTTAGGGAGGCACTCTTTGGTGGTACATGAAAAGGTGGAGGTGATGACCGGAGGGGGGAAGG
>CACKRE030000601.1:5131-15455 GCA_902602495.3 Ectocarpus sp. CCAP 1310/34 | reverse complement strand
CACTGAGACTGGCGTCTTTTCATTGGTCAGCCGGTTAGCGCGGTCGATGCTACTAATACAACACACACGCTTGATGCAGTTTCTCTTTTGTGTACACCTCCTGACGCTGCACCGCCTGCTGTCCTCACCCGTGCCGGAATACATGTTTATCCATCCGCGCCACAGAAGAAGGTATCCCAGTTTAGAAGGCGCGGGGACTCACCAAAGCTTTGAAGGTCGTCGAGCAAGTCCGTCACGAGTGGAAATGCTGTAGTGCCTCCCCCCCCCAGACCCGGCAGGCGGATGGGGCGGGAGAAAGGGAGGGGCATCAAAACGGCGTGATATTATTTTCGTTTTCGCTAGGATACGCGTGCTCTTGGGCGGGGGCGGTAGTCCGACCAAGAAAATGTCGTTTGTGTTCAGAACCCTACATAGCATCCTTCCTGTTGTTGCTAGATGAGGCAAGGGAAGGATCATCGAAGTCAGCACAGATGGAGCCGAGAGTTCGAGCGCCGTGGCGGGTGGTTGCTGCGCGCTCGGCCTCTTGTCGGCCGGGAAGATGAAGTAGGTTGGGCCGGAGTTTTTTAGAATACTTGTCGCTCCGGGCCATGGCGAGACGGGAGCGCGGGGCGGAGACTCGAGCAGAAAAGGTGGGCTGCTTGCTGCCTACTGCTCGGTGTAGCACGCACACGCGTCCTGGCTGTTTTTGTGGTCTTGTTTTGTTTCGTTCGCGTTATCTCTCCCTCTCTCTCTCGCTCTCGCTCTCGCTCTCGCTTTCGCTCTGGCACGTTTGGTTCTTGTTCTATGTGCCGTGTACTGTTGTTGCGCGCGTGTGTGTGTGTGTTTTTTTTTTGTTCTCTGTTCTTCTCTGTCCTGTCCGGCCTGCAAGATCATTGGTCTATTTGTGTGATTAGAGTATATTTTAATTTTTTCCAGTCGTTTGCAAGGCTAAAGGGTTTCGTGTGGTGTTCTGGTATTTGTGCCGAACTTTTAAGGGAGGGATTGGGGACTGTTTGACCTTTAGCCACGCGTCCCTTCGAGACCAAGCGCAGTTGGGGCGGGGGGGATGGGGGGTTGGGGCGTACTCTTATGTTTTGCATGCCTTAGCTGTTAGACCATTGACCATGCGTCCTCGAGAGGACGGAGCATTGTTCCCACAGGACCGATCACCGATGGCCAATCGTTCGTGGGGTGGGGGAATCAAATCGTTCAAACAGTCTTAGGCTTCGAGATATTAGATACTCCGTCCGATGATAATGTGCTGTACGGTTGTGAAGCATTTTCTCGTATTTCGATGAGACGCATGGCTTGTCGTTGCTCGGACTGGCTCTGGTCGACCGGAACTCTTCCTGCAGGGCGGCGAGATATCGTTTCGTGTTCATCATGACATCGTGTAAAACGTCGTCTCGTGCTGATGTTTGCTCGCCAGTGGTGTTTGGGTATTTCATGTGTGATATTTCCGCTGTGCCTCGTTTTTAATGTAGCTCTTCTCCTTTAGACGGACGGCCGTCGTCCTCAGCAAACAAGCAGTGGTGGTGGTGGTTGCAGGAGGAGGAGGGGTCGTATTTTCTGCCGAAGAGTGAGATGTACCACCTTTGTCAGGGAGTCGCTCCGGGGATGAATCCCACTTTCCAGCGTTGCTTGCGAGTGCGTGATGACTCAAGAAAATATAGTTTCCTGCGAGAACGGGAGGGAAGCGTGACTTCTGTCGCGGTCGCTGCTCTTTGGTTGAGTTGGATTCATTGACCTGCTGCTGTGGTAGATTTGCCGCCTTAGTCAATGCCCGCCTTGCGTGCCCGCACAAAACAAAACAAAACAGCGAGAGCGAGCCTCGCTCCCCAGCAACTCGGCCGAACGTTGTGTGCATGTGTGTGTGTGCAAGGGTCCCATCTGTTGCGGGCAGGTTTGATATCTGTTGGTTGTGTTTCGTTTGCACGGTTGTGTTACATGTGTGCGCTTGGGGTCATTGCGTGCGTGTGTAGGTGAGACGTTGAAAACCGAGGAAATTTGGAAAACACACAAGACAAGATGTACAGCAGCAGGGAGTGTTCTCGCCCCCGCGCGTTGACATCGGAGCGAGCTTTGACTCTGAGGAGGGCTGGAGTGCGGTGCGGCAGTACATACAGACTTTCACTCGAGCCCTGCAGAGTGATTCGCCGCCTCGTGCACCCGCACGCAAGAAGCGTTTTCGCGTTTTTTCATCCCGCTACATGGCCGAGGCCATTTCATTCGTCAGACGACTTACTCGCGCGGTCGATCCTGACTCAAGAAACAATTACACACGGAGCGGGGACGGAGCAGACAAGAAGATTAGGTGCGTTTTGCTGAAAAGAGCTCAGTAGTCCCGTCCCCTGCCCGTGTATCTGTGCGCCATCAGTACGGCCTACACTGCATCCTCCTTCGTTTGGGACGGGATTGGAAGATGCCTGTAGGCGACGGATCCAACGACGCAACCGGAGCCACGCGTGCGTGGTTGTTGCCTTGATGTGTGAGCGCGGAAAGCACGCGGGGATGAATCCAAGGACCGTTCGAGAATCCGTGCGTTGGAGGGGGTTAACCAACCAAGCGATAAAAATTAACTGTTACCTTCCCGTTCTGCTTTTAAGGAAAAAATGACAAAATAGAACCAACCTCGCACAAAGCACCACCATACACCCCTTGGACATGCCGGGGAACAAAAAAAAGGAGTAGCACTCTCTTTGGCTGTGGCGCTGTGGCAATTTCTGTTGTCGTTACAGTAGGTGCCGGTGACCGTGTTTCGGGTTGGCTGAAATGGAAATAATTTGTTTCGTGTCGAGCGTTTGAAGTGGGTGTGTGGTGCAAAGCTTTGCGAGGGATTTGTGGTAACAAATCATCAAGCAGCTGTGAGCTTTGAAAGAGACAAACTCCAGCCGGCGGCCGAACAAAGAACGTCTGGAGCACGTGGGCACATGAGTCATAATCAAACACAGGCACATCCGCCAAAAATTGAGTACAAGAACAAGGGAGGTAGTCTCGCCAACGCACACTCGCCTCCTTTGACGGCGCACCACGCGGAAGTACCCCATCCCGTTCCCCGAATATGAACGCTCAATCACGTGACCGCCGCTTCGCACAGAAGTAGTAGGATCCTTGCTGCACACAACCTTACCAAGCCACACCCACACACCCGCATCACTCCGAGCACGGAGCTTCGGAACGGGACATAAAGTACGCATGTAGCCACACATGACCTAGTTCAACCGGACGAATGGAATATACAGCATAGGCGCCCTGCGTATTCAACGCTGCTTGCCTGCCCAACCAAGGACGACACTTCCAACAAACGGGTAAACCCGTAAAGGTCAGGGAAAGACATCGTCAACTCGCTTGCCGAGCTTGTCCTCCAGCACGGACTCTGTGATCTCCCACAGCCGGGGCGGGTTGGCGGGATCTAGCGCGAGCTCCGAAGGCGTCTCCTCCTTCATGTTACCCCAGTACTTCCCCGAGAGCTCGGGGCCGGCCAGGCACGGGTCGACCGCACACCGGATCGTGGTCAAGGCCCCGTCCAGCGGACCCTTGAGCCACACCCACCCCAACGCGGCGTACCCGGCGTTAACGATCGGCATAATCAGCTTGCCCCCCCCGATGCCTCTGTGGATTTCCGTCTTGACCAGCCCGGGCTGGACGGCGTAGGTGTTGATGCTCCGGGCCGCCAGGCGCTTGGCGAACTCCTTAGCGTCCCAGATGTTGGCGAGCTTGGACCTGCAATAGGCGGACAGCCTGTCGTAAGTCTTCGGCTTGTCGAAGTTCATGTTGTCCCAGTCCCAGGTCGTCTTCGGCATCCCCGGCGGCCGGCTGTGCGTCAGGGAGGAGAGGAACAGCACTCGACCGCCGTCGTTGATCGAGGGCTCCATCAGCCTCGTCAGCAGGTGCCCGCCGAAGTGGTTGACGCCAATGTGCATCTCGAGGCCGTCCGCGGTCTCCCGACGATTTGGGACGCCGAAGATCCCGGCGTTGTTGACGAGGACGTCGACCTTGGTGCCGGAGGCCTTGAACCCCTGGGCGAAGGCGATCACGGACCGTAGGGACCCCAGGTCTAGGACCTCCAACCGCACGTCGACTTCGGTCAGCCCGTCGAGAAGGTCCACGCCCTGGGATGAGGTGTTCGAATGAAACAGGCGGGAGAAGAGAGGTTGACAGTGCTGTGGGGTACCGTGTGGTCGGGTGGCAAGAAGCGTCTTCTTTTTGTAAGGCGGCGTGGCTGCGTCGAGTGCATTTCAGCAATGAAGACGATACAGATGGAAGCGTTCAGAGCTGCTCGCTCTACCGGCAACGTCAAGCCGAGATCTGGATATCTTGGGCTAGGGCACCCAGGCCCGACTTATCTTTGACTATAACCCTTAAAGCGGCACAATGTGGCTTCAATTATCTCCAGCTGCCGGTTAATTGCTTTCGAAGGAAGGACTGCATGCCGGTCCGGTAGTGATTGGAACTGCTGCATCTTACAAAGTACATGACGTGTGTACTACTAAACTCCACGTTGAGGCAGGTTCGGAACATGCACTCAACGGTCGAGTGCGATTCTGGTCACGCTTACCAATATCTTGAACCAAGTGAGAATACGTATCGATCTTGTGAAGCATCCGCTAGAACCGGGTGCGGTTTTGATGTAGCCACAACATGGCCGGCCTCGAACTCAACTTGTGGAACTCAACCAAAGCGTATGTGTTGAAAGCAAAGAGTCGCGCGCGGCCGCTTAGACTGAACCTTGTACACGCTGGTCTTTGGTCCATGTCTTCACCGAGGTGCATGCTCGATTCACAAGCCTCTACCCACTCTCGTGCACATCGCCAAGGATTTATTTTGCTTTCTCTTTGGCTCATTCTTACGGCCTGCAATTCCACGTTCCACGTTCCCTTCACGCATACACGTTTGCGCGGGAAAATCCATCCCCACGTAATATATTCTGTTCATGACTCCCACCCCGCGTAGACAATACCTCTTTAGCAGGCTTCTCCAACACTTCCGCTTTCAACTTGTCGATCGCTTGTTGCCCCCTCTCGGCGCTGCGGCAAGCCAGTGTCACCTTCGCCCCCATCTTCGCGAGCTCCCGAGCGGTAACATACCCCAATCCAGTGTTGGCTCCAGTGACGATGAAGTGCTTTCCCCGGAGATCTTGTCTCAAGGACTTCGCCTTCCGTGTGGCTTTGGAATCCCCAAACCACCCCATGCCTGCACCTCTAGACCTATCGTCGACGCAGAACGCGCGGAAGCCCACGCACGTTAGGGTATCCAGCGACAAGACAACGCCTACCCACCTACCCACCCAGCCACAGTCAAATGCATGCAGAGATAGATGCGGGGGAATTCGTTGTCCACCGTTGTAGACTCTTCGCTGCCGTGCGCAACACCTACCCACACCAGGCCACGTTGTCACACAGCTGTAGAATGAGGTCTTGCCTAGCACTTGGGTCGGGCGAGACCACGACAACTCCACAACTCCACGACAGGGTTCAGCGTTAGGGTGTGGTACTGCGCTGCAGGCGGCTCCGTGGTGCATCTCGAATGCCTGTGATTGGCTGATGCGGACAGTCACGCTGAAATTTGACTGGTAGGCTCGTATGCATAGAACACTTAGACCGCAGCAAACTAAAATGTGGTACTGCTGATGTACTGCTGTGTTCTCCGCAGCTGTACACCCGATCCCTAAACCGATGTGAAATGTGCAAAGTACAACCTAACTTTCGACCTACGTTTTAAACTCCCTTCCTCCCTCCCTTCCTCCCCCTCCCTTTTTTCGTGGTATGTAAATGGTCCAAAAGTTGCAGGTTGATCACTCCATCCAGACTTGAAGTGCCTAGACTACTGCTTGTAATCGCGCGCGCGTTTACCACCGTGTGCCTACATGTACACGAGTCTAACCAACACAGATGGTTACAACACCTCGTTGCTGATTTTTTTCGATGGATACCACTCGACGTGATTTCCGCGACTACCGTCGCATAGGAACCGCGTGTATGCATAAAAGTAATTGCTCACCAACTCCTCAAGACTGAATGAAAAAGTCGAGGACGATATTCCAGCGCCACCGTTGACTTCGATTCCGCTGCGTTTCCTGAAGCAAAACTGAGACGTTGGGTGACAACGCAGTGGCTTCTACGTCATGCATGTCTCCACGCGCAGCTAGCTTGATTGTATGTATACAACCCGGTTCCGACAGTACAGCTGGCAGGCGCCGTCAACAAAGCAAACGGCGCTGATGACGATGATTGCTACATATACCAACCGGCGCGAGGCTGGAAGTGAAGGAGGCACCAACTCCCTGTCAGAACAATCAGAAATCTGAAAGCATCAGCGTTAACAAGGACGAGAGTCGCCTATGTAGTGGTGCCTTTTCCTAGGGTTTCCAGCGGCAGACTCGTTCAATTTTAAGCGTTTGAGAGTCCAACTCTTGCAATCATACCTCAACCTAAAAGAGGAGTCGCCGTTCAGCCAAGAACATGAAGACGACCACTGTGCTATGATGGCACAATGCTATCGTAAAACGAGCATGATGACTGAGACTTAAATGTTCCCGTATCAGATGAATTCTACAGTCTACAGCCCGCACACACGGCAGAGAGAGGCGGCCGGAGTCTACGACACGTCTTGGACGTCGAGACTTAGGAGGTGTGCGTAGGCAAGCGTCCGTTGCGTTGCAGCCGCTTTCGATCCCGCGTACAATGAAGCCGCTCCGCCTTCGGAAAAAGGGTTCAGTCAACACAGGCGAGGGTGTTCGTGATCGGTGGGTGTAATAGTTCTGCGTTGCACCAGATCCGTGTGCGTTGTAGACCGTAAACCTCATGACAGCACACACCCTTTCAACCGAGATTACTTTTGCAGGCATCAGTGTGAGTTTAGGAATCCTGGTTTTTTGAGCGGGGTTACTTGTGCACAGCAGTAGATCAGCTTGTTCTTAGAGGACATCACATTTAACCACGGCAACCCAGAAGAAGCGGAATTCTCAACTTCGATCCCGATACGTTTATTGTCGACTTCCTCCCAACCATCAGTGTCCATCCTGCTTGCATACATCCTTCTACATAGTCCTGCCCCCGAAATAAAAGTTGCGTCGTGGATCTAGAAACAGCAGTTTGTTCGGACCTGTAACAAGAGCTTTGGGCTGACTTGAAGAATGGCGCTAATGGGCCCTTCGTCGCCCTTCACAATCGCCAGTCGCAGAATCCGCCGCCACTCTCCGGCTTGTAGGTGTTGTTGGGCTGCGAGCGACACGAGGAAGGGAGCAAATTCACATGAAACAGGCACGAAGGTGGCACTAGGGCTCCAACACGAAAAGGCCCGTGTAGTACGGTGCCTCCCTTCGTTAACGTGTATATCTGTATCCAATGGCATTGGCATCAGAAGAAATGGATACATCATGCCGTACCACCTTTCAACGTTTCGTCCGGGTGCCCGTTGATGGTGATTCTTGTTAAGGCGGTCCGTTTCTCGATCATTTCGAGCAACGTTTTGTTGCGACGGCGGTGGCACTTATTCGAACGGCTTGAACTTCGCACCTTGTGCAGAATCCTGTCGCTGATGAGGAGTTATGTTTCCATTGCGCAGCTTCGAGCTGGTCTGCGTTTTAGTTTTTTCTGAGCAACCGGACATTCACAAAAGAGAAATGCTTGAAATCTCGTTGTTTCTCTAGGTTGACATGAATCAAATCAAAAGGTGTTTATACCCCTCAATGAGGGTCTACCTGCTGCCTGCTATGCCAACGTGACTGACCGTAGCTTGTCAGCAACCGCAGGCACTCCTGGCCTCGCCCGGAAGCCAATCGTGCGCAGCTACCGCTGCTGGTAAGACCTTTCGCTCCCGCTTCGACAGCTTGTACAATGGCGTTCTCGAGCACTCGGAGATGTGCCCACGGCGGGAGGCAGAACCGCTCGTGGTCACACTGCTGTAGTGCTTGCACCCTGCACCTATCGGTACACGATTGAAAAAACGCTCAAGAGCAGGTGGGAGATTTCGAACCATGACAATCAAGCGATGTATTATAGCACTGCTCAAAGATCGGAAGAAGACCCAGGGTACGTCGGGGGGTACTGTAGGGTACCCAGTCCTCCGTCGGACGTTTTCATTGGTCAACACCTGATCGATAATTCGGGTGGCTCAGTTGTGTGCGATGGGAGTGTAGAGCGGGTGGCCCATGACGGGGCGTGGATGGGTAAAAACGTGTTGGGAAACGTGTTGTCGTGTTGTAGTCATCGGGGGCGTGCTCGTGCTCGTCAAACCATCACGGTATCGAGTCACGCCTTCATGCTTTCTCACACAACGAATCTCTCTGAATCCTCACCAAAACCCTCTCACAACCAAGGAAAATATGTAGAAAGTTCCTGTTCATCCGCATCTCATCACTGCAATATTCGTACGTACGTACATAACATCTCAACCATCATACGATGCTACGAGTATATCGAATAACACCTACCTGTCGTCCTCAATCAATCGCGTTGCGCACTCCGTGCTGCCGGCTGCTCCGCATGCCACGAGAGCGAACCCGAGGAACCCTTTCGGTGGTTGGAAGAGGTTGCTTCCGAGTAGCATGTGTACGACCTATTAAGCAAGCGCACTTTATGATGTTGGAGCGCTTGTTGTGTCCCGCTTGGTTACTGATGCTCCAGTACAACCTCTTTCGCATACTCCTGGGTTCCCACGTTAAATTGACCCGAAAATTTTGGACTGAGATAGATTGACACGAAAAAAAGTGACGGTTGGCAAATTGACACGAAAATAGGTACCGGTTGGTAAATTGACACGAAAAAATATTCCGCCGCACGTTGCCTGGCGAAGGCCAGCAGCGGCGCAGCCTCAAGTTCCAAAAAGTTCAACCCCAGCTGCATCGCTGCACCGCCGGGAAACCCAACGGTCGCGCTCCCTCATCGCCGCACCCGACACGGAGCGAGGGGATGGCGCGCCTTGCGCGAGGCAGAATCCGCTACGAGCGGTATGATGAGTGCATGCTGGTTCTTCTGCTTGCTGTGTTGTGTGCGCTAGCTGGAGAGGAGGACATGTTCCTCGTGATGGCCATGTTTGGCCTAGCAAAGCTGGAGGCGTATGAAGAACTGATAGCCCCAACGATCCTGGAGGGTGTGTGCCCGATGTACAATTTCTTCGATGCAATTGGAGGCTTGGACTTTAAGGAGCTCTTTAGGTTCGAGAAGCCTCACTTCCGCGAGCTGCTGCACGAGCTGCAGCTCCCTGAGGAGATCGAAATTCAAAGTCAGTCGGAGTCGTGTGCGTTTGAGAACTCTGCGGTAGTTGCTGTATGCGACGGGCAGGGCGCGTCGGGGTTGTGCTACTGCTGTGGACAGGCTTCTCATCTCAGCACGTAGGAATCATACCCGTGTCCTGAGTATCACGGAGGTGCACATAGTTTCAGACAGCATCAATGATAGCGAAGCAGTTGATACAGCAGTAGTCTAGACTATTGATTTTTGAAATGTGTTTTTGAGGTCATACCTGTTGTACTACAGCAGTCTACACGTGTAGCACATATAGTCACCGCACTCTCCATGCGTTCACCACGCGTGGTACTTCTCCCCCCGCCCGTTTTCGCCCTATAGCACCGAAACTGACGGCAGCAATGGAACATGACTTTGCTCCTTGTGTCTGTCTGTTCGGTCAACAGGGGAGGGTTTGGAGTTTCCAGGGTTCCTATCGACCTTGCGCTGGCGGTGACGATCTGGCGCCTGGCATGTCCGACGACGCTGATCCGGGACCGGCTCTTTTGGGGGATAGCGGAACAGATGATATGCGATATCTTCAACCTCACCATCGAAGCGATCTTTGATCGCTGGGGTCACCTGGTAAACCAGCTGCAACATGATGCAATTCTATCAAAGATAGATATGTTCTGTCAGGCAATTCATGAGAAAGGTGCCCCGCTCACGCGTTGTTGGGGCTTTATCGACGGCACTATTCGCGCGATCTCGCGACCTAAGCGTAATCAGAGATTGTGGTACAATGGTTGGAAGCGAAAGCACGCGTTGAAGTATCAAGCGATCGACACCCCCGATGGGATAATTCGCATGCTTTGGGGTCCCATACTCGGGCGTCGCCACGATGTCGCCATGGTAGGGGAAAGTGGTCTGCTGCAAGATCTGCAGCAGTGGTTCAACGACGCAGCAGGCACCCCTTACTACGTATTCGGCGACCCTGCGTACAGCCTTTCGCCCTGGTTGCTGGCGCCGTACAAGGGGGTTTTAAACGCCTTCGAACAGACCTCCAACACCGCAATGAGCTCCGTTAGAGTCTCGGTTGAATGGGGGTTCGGAAAAATCGTGGCCCTCTGGCCGTACGTTGACTATGCCAAGAAGCAGCAGGTGGCGCTCAGCGCTTG
>CACKRE030000600.1:24286-35805 GCA_902602495.3 Ectocarpus sp. CCAP 1310/34 | reverse complement strand
GAATTAACATATTTTCTGGTGCGTTCACTTCCAGAGACAGTTGTCAGCACTGTGTAGCTGGCTCGAGGATGCGTGACCATTTTAACACAACATGGTGCGATCATCCCCCTTGCGCGGAGTGAGGATTGTCCACCCCGCACAACATAATCTACTCGACCACCTATATGGTTACCGCCAAAGAAAAAAGAAACAGAGGTTAAAAAAAACGATAACCTGGTTGCCGAGTTCACGAAGTGAATTGGCTTGTTTGACAACGTCGTTGCCACGCGACGAAAACCCAACCCCGATGGCAAATACCGGGGGGGATGGGGCGGCTTGTTTTACACCGTCGTTGCCAAGCGACGAAAACCCAACCCCGATGGCAAATACCGGGGGGGATGGGGCGGCTTGTTTTACACCGTCGTTGCCAAGCGACGAAAACCCAACCCCGATGGCAAATACCGGGGGGGATGGGGCGGCTTGTTTTACAACGTCGTTGCCTCGCGACGTAAGCCCAACTCCGATGCCAACGACCGAGGAGGGGGTAGGTAGGTGCTTAGCTTTGTTGCACAAGGTATATCCCTCGTCGCGTGTCACTGGGGTGTCTGCCGCGCTGCGTGTCATGCACGAGAGCCATGTCTTTACCCCTTGAAATATTGAAAGAGCTCGGCCAGCTGTCGAAGTTGAAAGGAGGTGTGATTCTTCATCGACACTTAGAGGCCATCAAAGAACATGTCATTGCTGGCAACTGCCCGCGAAGTCAGTTGGGAGGCCATCGAGTCGGCGCGGGGGCGACGAAAGCATTCCGACACCTCTTCCTTCGTCGCACCCACCAGTTTTCGAATTCAAGCGTCTAAACCCGCTGCTCTTGACAGTTCGTTGCTGCATGTGGAGTACTCGTAAAACTGAGCATGGGCTGATTTGGTGAGCTGATCACTCGGCCGTCTCAGGAGCGTACCCGCCACTTTTACGACTACCGTGTGCATTTCGAGCTACATGTAGAGCAAAGAAGCGCCGCATGAATGCCGTTGGACAAGCACAGTGAAGATGCGGGTGCGGTGGTAGGGTGGTGGGCTTTGCTGGTTATCGCGCCGTAGAGCAGGGAGGAGGTCCGGCATTCGAAGAGCAGAAGGTCGCAAAGTAGCTACGACGGGCCCTAGATAGAGCGGGGAGGGCAATCAGGCCGAACGTGACCCTTGTGGACCTCTAAATGGTTCAACGTGTTTCCTCAGATGCGTCATTTTTTCAGGCGATACTGCGTCTGTATTTCACTCTACCCTATCGTGATCTGCGACGCGTCGATTCCAGAGGTTTCTGTTGAGCGACGTTCAATTTATATGGTCTGTTTTATGAACACGCTGCTCTCAAGTGTCAGGCTGAATCCACCCAGAAAAAAAAAGTCCTCCGAATCGGGCCCTCGGCGTAGAAATAAGAACAAGAACCCCGTGTATCATACGGATATGCCTGCTCGAAACGAGAACTTTGAAAATAAGGACAGGTGCTGAATTTGAGGTAGCCAAGAAGCATCGAGCCTTGGCCAATATAAGCGGTTCTTAAGTGCGGGCGCCATCTGTATGCATGGAGAATCTGAAAAGCAAGGATGGCTTTCGGTCAGTGTCGTCCTCTCCGCATTTTCTACAGGGACTGATGATGAGGATCTGTTTCTTCTGTGGATCCTCGATGTTAGATATACTCGCAGCAGTATCTGGTCGTGAGGATCCCAAGGGGNCGAGAACTTTGAAAATAAGGACAGGTGCTGAATTTGAGGTAGCCAAGAAGCATCGAGCCTTGGCCAATATAAGCGGTTCTTAAGTGCGGGCGCCATCTGTATGCATGGAGAATCTGAAAAGCAAGGATGGCTTTCGGTCAGTGTCGTCCTCTCCGCATTTTCTACAGGGACTGATGATGAGGATCTGTTTCTTCTGTGGATCCTCGATGTTAGATATACTCGCAGCAGTATCTGGTCGTGAGGATCCCAAGGGGATACTTGTTGGGAATTTCGTGTGTTGTAGGGTACCAGCGGTGCAGTCACGGGGACCCTTTCGGCGCGGTTGGAACGATGAGGCTTGCGTGCGTGTTGCGCACTCCTTTTTCCTTCTCCCTCTCCACCGCCACGGCCTTCTCTCTCCAATCAAGTTTCCTTCTCGCACTATCTCTCCACCTCTCTCTCTCGGCCTACCACGGCCGACTACCAAGTGCCCCAAGTAACGCCCAGGACGGGCGTGCTGCACCCCGCGTAGTTTACCTTTCATACTAGTGCGATATCACGGTATCTGCGCGCGGGCGTAGCCTTCCGGGGGTTGTGCAATCACGCGCAATCGGTAGGCTCCCACAACAACAGACACCATGGGCATCGACCTCTCCGCTCTTAGCGGGGAAGAACTACAACAGAAAGTGGAGGAGATCGTCCAGCAACGAGTACAAGCCGAACTTGAAGCCAACAGGATCAACGAGGGTGAAGTGACCTACGCCCAACCACCAGCCGTCAACCCAGTCCCACCTACTGGCAACCAGCCACCTTCAACGACCCCAGCAGCGTCGCACACATCGTGGCGCAAGCGGCTAAGGCGACAGCTGAGGCCATCGCTGAACAACAGGGCTTTGCCCGCTTAGGCACGTTACGTGTCAATCCCGGCTCAGAAATAGAACCTTGGCTTGGTAGCGTGAAGAAGGAGCAGGACTTGTATACTATGTTTGATATTTTTCGTGGTAAGATGATTTCATTTTTTCAGGAGGAGGGTGTGCATGATGCGTTCGGACTGGAGATCGAGGTCAAGGTCGGAAAGGGGTGTGAATGTAGCAGAGCTTCGGAGACTTTTTGGCAATGATGTGGTAGACAAGTCTTTCAAGCTATGGAATATTCCCATCAACAAGGTTTTGTACCCCCCGATTCAGAGCTTGATTCTGGCGTGTGAGAGTCCACAAAATGCTGGAAAATAGTGACAGAGTTCTATAAGAAGCAGTCAGATAAGTCGAGGTTGGAGGAGGACTGGAAGGAGTTGGAGATGAAAGCGTCTCAGAGTCCACAGGACTATATTGCCCTGGCAGAAGCCCTTCACCTGCGTCTAGCGTCTGTAGGCATATTAAGGATGAAACAGATGCCAACAAAGACATTGCTCGTGGCCTTCCCTCTCCGTATGTCGTGCAAAAAGGAATACTGCTTGCCCACGATATCCTGACGTTGCGTACCCTTGAGACTGTGGTGAGCGACGCCCACGTGGAGATGGAGCGCGAGAGGAGCAAGCGGGACAGGCGCGAGGTGGAGCTCGCTCTCGCCGCGTCCGGCATGGGCCGGCGCGGCGGGGGCAGTGGGGGGGCATCCGGGGGTCAAGACGGCGGTCCCGCATCAGCTGCCGGCCAAGATAGAGACGGAGAGAAGCAAAACGGTGATGTGTTCAACGACGACCCCTACGGATTTTGCCGCTACCACCGGTCCGAGCTCCACACCAACGAGCAGTGCCGTTTCCAGCGGCAACTACGGCGCTCGCGTTCGAGAGAGGGCGCCGAGGAACGCCGCTCGGGGGGCGGCAGCCGNCCCGCATCAGCTGCCGGCCAAGATAGAGACGGAGAGAAGCAAAACGGTGATGTGTTCAACGACGACCCCTACGGATTTTGCCGCTACCACCGGTCCGAGCTCCACACCAACGAGCAGTGCCGTTTCCAGCGGCAACTACGGCGCTCGCGTTCGAGAGAGGGCGCCGAGGAACGCCGCTCGGGGGGCGGCAGCCGCGGTGGCGGGCGATGGGTGAAGATTGAAGGGCAGCAGCACCACACCGGTCATGGTGGCGGTGGCTGGAGCCAAGCCTCGCCCCCCCGCGACCTCTTCGTGGAAATGGGCCTGGTGGTCGTCTGGGGCGTCACCCGGGGGGTCGTGGGCCCGCGNGGCGATGGGTGAAGATTGAAGGGCAGCAGCACCACACCGGTCATGGTGGCGGTGGCTGGAGCCAAGCCTCGCCCCCCCGCGACCTCTTCGTGGAAATGGGCCTGGTGGTCGTCTGGGGCGTCACCCGGGGGGTCGTGGGCCCGCGGGATGCCACAGCAGCGACGGTCGTGCCGAGAGAGAGCGGGCAGGGAGAGGCCCGGGGCACGCGCGTTCTGGCTACGGACGAGAGCAGGCGTACGTTGTGTACTACGCCCACGATGATGGTGGCTACTACGAAGACTGTGGCGACTACGACGATGGATACTTCTACGACGACGGCTACTACGACGCCGGGTACGCACACTACGCCGGCGGTGGGAACAGCTACAGCTACTCCTCCGGGTACGAAGAAAGTCGCTCATCTGACGGCGGCATCCACTACGTCTTCTTCCCTCCCGCTGGAGATTCGTCATTCGAGCAGCCACGTCGGACCCCCCGCGAGCAGCAGCAGCACCACTTCCTCCTCGTCCTCTACTGTTTCTCCTGGCGCGCCTCCATGTTCGGGCTACCTCCACCTCTGCACGGCACAACCGGTGCCCCTAGGCAAGTCTCACCCCGAAGATTTTTTTCGTAGGATAGGAGGGACGATTGGAGTAGAGTCTGCTGCGTCTGCTTCGTCTTTGCTGAGTGTGGAATCTAGTGAGGGGCCGCCTGGTAGCGAGAGATGGGTAGCTGACGCAGGAGCCAGCAACAATTTTACAAACAGCAGCCTGCACATGTACCTCTTGCAAGAGATCCCTGCCAGTAGGCAGGATGTCGATGTAGGTGATGGTCGACTGCTCGAAGTGCAAGCTATCGGTAGCATCAATCATAGTTTCTTTCAGGAGGATGATGAATGGCGAAAAAACGACGATGTGTACGAAGCTCACTGACGCGTCTGTAGCAGAGAGCCTGAGCTTCAACTTGTTCTCAACGCATGCTGTTGCTCTGAAGCAACAAATCCTCTACGACGAGCGTGGTGCAACCCTACAAAATGGACTGCTCTTTTGCTAGAGAGGAAAAAGCGTCTGCAGCGTATGCCATGCGGTTGCCATACGACCCATCTGCGACTATAGTAGACTCTGCTGCTTTGCCTGCATTCGTGACTGCCCCCGATTCCGCCCCCGCCGTTGGCTCCCCGCGTTCCCCTTCCCAGAAAGGGGGCTCCGCGAAATCATTGGTGTCCGTGTTGCGTATTCCTCCCGCTGGCTCTGCTAGCGTAGTACCTTCGGCTGATAGCGTCCCGCCCACTGGTCCCACCAGTGCAGTACCTGCGAGTGAGAGCGTCCCGCCCGCCGGCTCTGCCGACGTAGTACCTTCCTCGGCCTCCGAGTTCGTGTGTGTCGGTACTTTTCCGGGTATGGATCTTGAAGATACGAGTGTGCTCACCGACGAGCAGCTCATGGATGGCTATGATGACACCCCTGTCGACAACGGCACCGAATGGACCCGCGGCGACTTCCGGCGCTTCTGCGACGACAACGGCATAGGCGTCGAGTTCACCCCGCCTGGCGTTCCCCAGTACAACGGCGTAGTGGAGAGCGCCATCTGGCGCATCATGAAGGCAGGCATGGTCGCTCGCCGCAGCGCTGGCCGTGTGTTCAACGTCGACTTCGCCTCCATCCCCGGCCTCGACGAGCGCGGTGACCGTCTTTGGATGGCATCGGCGAAATGGGCCGCCGACGCTCTCAACCAGTTGGCGACCAAGGCCAACCCCGGGCGGCGCTCGCCGCACGAGATGTTCACCGGCGAGCAGGGGCCTTTCCGCGTGCTGCCGTTCTTCCAGCCCGGCTTCATGCGTGACGATCGCCGCACCAAGCTCGACGACCAGGCCACCATCTGCTACTACCTGAACGGCGGCGACAACCACCCGAGCGGCACCGTCAAGGTCCTCAAGGCGTCCACCGGCCGCGTCGTCTACACCAACAACGTGTCGTGGGTGACGTCGGCGCCAGCCGGCGAGGGGGGTTCCGCTGGTATCACCGCTGCGCCGACATCCCCTCCGTTCACGCCACCGGTTGTCTCGATCAACTTTTGCCCAGAACCGACGCCTTCGACCGCCGCACCGCCGCCGCCAGCGCCCACGCCGTCGCCCGCTCCCGCTACCGCTACCGCTTCGCCCCCTGCCTCTGCCGCAACGCCGCCGCCAGCGACCACGCCGCCGATCGCTCCCACGCCTTCACAGCCGACCTCTGCTACCTCGCCGTCACCATCGGCGACCTCCGATCCAGACCATCGCCGCCGGACCCTGCGACGCCCCTTACGTCTCACGCCATGCGGCAGCTCCGCCCGGGTACAAAGGCCGAGGGTATGACAGACCCTCGGCTGCCAAGCCGTACGAGATCGGGCACAAGGCACAGCACAGGACTCATCTCGATGCTAGACAAGAACACTCTGGTGTCGATGCTGGAGGCTCGGGGCGCGGTGGATGAGGAGCGCAGGGAGCCGTGGGGAGCGGGGGCCGGAGAGCAGGCGGGAGCGCTCGCAGCGGCGGACCCGGGGGCAAGAGAAGCGGGCTTTCCACTCGCATTTGCCACGCTCCTCGCCAACCGGGAAGACATCGACGCCACGCTGCGAGACCAGCGCCCGCCGGAGCAACGCCCTGACCTTCCGCACTGCCAAGCCAGCGACCTTCGAGTTCCAAAGAGCTACAAAGAGGCCATGGCGTCGGAGCACCGGCACCTGTGGAGCGACTCTATGCAAAGAGAGTTTCATGGCTTATTGGAAGCGGGGACTTTTACTCCGGCGAAGTAGTAATTAGTGGAGAACGAAATTAAGCTAAGTGGGTATTCGATTGGAAGGCAGATGAGTTTGGATGGCCCACTAAGGTTAAGTCGAGACTTGTAGCGAGAGGTGATATGCAGAGAGAGTACATTGACTTTTGGAGAGTTGTACGCGCCTATCGTTTCTGTTTCATGTGTTAGGATGTTGGCTGCTTTGGCGTGTGAGTTGAACCTCGACTTGTGTCATTTCGATATTGAGCAAGCTTTTNAATTAACGCTAAGTGGGTATTCGATTGGAAGGCAGATGAGTTTGGATGGCCCACTAAGGTTAAGTCGAGACTTGTAGCGAGAGGTGATATGCAGAGAGAGTACATTGACCTATGGAGAGTTGTACGCGCCTATCGTTTCTGTTTCATGTGTTAGGATGTTGGCTGCTTTGGCGTGTGAGTTGAACCTCGACTTGTGTCATTTCGATATTGAGCAAGCTTTTGTGCGTTCGGAGTTGGAGGAAGACGTGTACATGCGTTTGCCGCAGGGATGTGGAGCTCTATCTGGAATGATTGAACAACTAGGCAAGAGTCTGTATGGCTTGAGACAGGCATCTAGGCAGTGGCATGCAATGCTGAAGAGGTGTTTGGTGGCGTTAGGTTTTGAGCAGTGCATGGCCGATGCTTGTGTGTTTCGTTTGATGGAGGATGGATGTGTTGTTTTGATTTGGTACTACATGTAGATGACATTTTTGCTGTGGGTGAGAGGGAGAGATGTGACAAGTTTGGCGCCGCCCTTAACAAGTCCGTGCCAGTGAAGAACCTGGGAGAGTTGAAATGGTATTCTGGGTGCTTTTACGAGAGGAACAAGGAGACCGGTAGGTTGACGATTTCTCAGCAGACTTTCAAGGATGAGCTAGCAGCAGAGTATGGAGTAGTGGGAGGAAAGAGCGTTCCGATGTCTTCGGGGGTGAAGCTTTCTGATTTTGATGCGGATGAGATGGAGACAGACCATCCATTTCGTGAGCTGGTAGGATCTTTGATGTGGCTGGCGACTCAGACTAGGCCAGATATTGCGAATGCAGTCAGGGCAGTAGCTAGGTATTGCGCATCTCCGGAGCTGGTACACTGGGACGCAGCGATGGATATTTTCGGGNTCCGATGTCTTCGGGGGTGAAGCTTTCTGATTTTGATGCGGATGAGATGGAGACAGACCATCCATTTCGTGAGCTGGTAGGATCTTTGATGTGGCTGGCGACTCAGACTAGGCCAGATATTGCGAATGCAGTCAGGGCAGTAGCTAGGTATTGCGCATCTCCGGAGCTGGTACACTGGGACGCAGCGATGGATATTTTCGGGTATGCGAGGAGGACGAGTCACTTTGGTATTTCGCTTCAGAGAGGTACGGTAGAGGGTTTCAGTTTGCAGGGATACGCTGATGCGGGCTTTGCAAGCAAGGCAGCAGACCGTAGGTCGGTATCAGGGGGGATCGTCACGTGTGGAGGAGGCGCCGTGTCTTGGTTTTCCAGAACGCAGAAGTGTGTTACGCTTTCGACGACTGAAGCAGAGTACGTCGCGCTTGGTGACGTAGTGGTTGAGATTTTGTTGCTGAGGCAGACATGGCGTTCCATGTTGCCGCAGGTCGGCATACCGTGCATCCCAGTCTTCGAGGACAACCAGGGGACGATTCAACTAGCGCAGAACCCCATTTCAAACTCAAACTCGAAGCACATAGATGTAAGGCACCATTCTCTCAGGGAACTGGTAGAGAGGAAGGAAATTTCGGTGATCCACTTGCCGTCGTCATACCAGCGTGCAGATTTTCTTACGAAGAGCTTGCCGAAGGACACGTTCGAGTCTCACCGTGATTTTGTGACGAATTTGGCATGAACATTTATTGTTTTTCTGATGGGTTGTGTTTAGGTTTTGCTTTCATGTTCCGCGCCAAGTATTCGTTTCGCGCAATACAGCATTCATTCATGTTCCTTCGATTTTTCTTTCTTTTTTTTTGTATAGCCTAGTCTTGAGATGACTTATGTTCTGGGAAAGACGTCTTTTGGTTGAGATATCGGATGTTAGCAAAGTTTTCAGTAAGAAACTGGTGCCAGCAGGGGGGATGGTAGATATACTCGCAGCAGTATCTGGTCGTGAGGATCCCAAGGGGATACATGTTGGGAATTTCGTGTGTTGTAGGGTACCAGCGGTGCAGTCACGGGGACCCTTTCGGCGCGGTTGGAACGATGAGGCTTGCGTGCGTGTTGCTCACTCCTTCTTCCTTCTCCCTCTCCACCGCCATCGCTGTCTCTCTCCAATCAAGTTTCCTTCTCCCACTATCTCTCCACCTCTCTCTCCACCTCTCTCTCGCGGCCTAACACGGCCGACAACCCAGTGCCCCAAGTAACGCCCAGGACGGGCTACCTTTCACTCGATGTGTGGCGGGCTACTCCAACCCCATTATTATGCAGACTCAACAGTACAGAAGAGGTAGAGTCGGCTTCTTCCGTAGGATGCATTGTTGTACAGTCGTGACTCTATAGGATGCAATAAGAAATGAGAGGGTGGAGAGGGCGTTTTCTCCACACCACCCCCTCACCTCGGTGCCACGACTGTTTTCTTTGAGTTGAAACAAGGTTCAGGCATTTTTGTTTTCTCGTTTGGGCTGCGCCGGCTCTATTTCCAGATAGGAAATTCTCAACCGATCGCTGGGCACACGACCGATCACGCCTACCCACCTGCCACACGATCTTCCTCAGGCTAACCCACCGGAAGTCTGGCGCGTCCAGATTGGTCGTCGACAGAATGGAGGATCGACCAGCAGACGACATGATGATGATGATATGCAAAGTGCTGGTTTGAGGCTGGTTTTCTTCTGTTGTCTCACGTCCCACACCGCTCTTGAGCGAGTCCTAGGATAAAGAAGAGGCCTGGGTGTGTTGGGATGTGCAGCGGAGAGCGAGGAGTAGAGGTGGTGGGGGGCCAGGAGCACGGAGGGAGAGTCGGAGTTGGTGGGCAACGTGGCAAGCAGCGGCGGCGGTTGTTCTTGACCTTTGGGCGAAGTTGCGGCGGAACAAACTGTGTGAGTCCGTGGAGCGAACCAAAACAGCACATCGTGAACCCCTGTTCTCCGGTATCTCCGGGGGAGCCGGTGAGTCGGTTCATGCCAGTTCATGCGCTTGATGCTCGCTTCCCACTCCCACCACCGACAGAGTTCAACAACCGTCGAGGTGACACACTGTCGTCCCGGCTCAGTAGCGTCAGACAGCAATTTACACACCGGTGGCCTAAACATGGCGACTCCTAGACTGGTGACCGTGGCGGCTACCCAGATGTCGTGCTCTCCGGATACGAAGGACAACGTCGATGCAGCGGAGGCTCTCGTACGGCGTGCGGCGGCGGCAGGCGCGCAGGTGTGCGATGAGGTCGACCCTGAACAACAGCAGTATGTAGAAGAGATATTGCGGGATGAATATTGCGATGAAGTATTCGGTAGGCCACGCCACAGGGTGCCGCTGAATACATGGTGTACTGCTTGCAATAGAGGTCATTGGAGATGGCCAACCGCACAGGTTGAACAGAAGAGCACATCATTGACTCTGATCATGCTGCAAATGCTGGTCGACTCTGCATCATGCATGTGTAGCAAGCTGAGGTGTTCCCGCCCTTCCAGCCCTCCATGTCGGGCGTTGGCATGTCCATAACTGTGTGCTGGTGGGAGCAGCAGGAGCTCTGTAGTGAGTCGGCAGGGCTCACATTTGGGATGGGCAGAGAGAAAGGCACAGGAGAGTGCATTTTTCGCGGGCGAGGTCTTCAAGCCCTCTCGCTCACTGATAACATACAACGAAACGAGTTGAAAACGTGTCGTTTCAAGTTTATGACTATACTGCAGGCCCAACCGGCGCTTCCTGCCGCACCGCGACCACCCGTCAATCCTTCTGATATCCCACGAGTTGCCACCACCCTGTCGCTACCACCATGGCCTCTAGGTGTAGACTAGATAGCAGCTGCGTCTACGAAGTACGTTTGTTTCATGTTTCTCCACTTCTCTCTCCCTTCCTGTTCATTGCTGTGTTGTGGAAAATAACAAGACAGACAGACGCAGAGAAACGGAGAACCAGCGGCTGAAAGTCCAACCTTCTCGCCGGCAAGTAGCCAGTAGCTTTGACGTCTACATTGACCCAATGGGGGAGACTCGAAACGACGTGGACTGGTTGGAACATCTGGATAACGGCGGTAGGATTTCTCAACTTCTCAGTGGGTAGATGTTTCCCTTGCATGCCTGACATGATCGACCCAAACTATTGCTCGCATATCCTTCATGATCGACGTCACTCGTGAGCACAGCGAGAGATGAGACACACGAGGATGCCGCTGTTTACCCGCTTCTCTCGTCCGTGCTGTGATTCTTTTCTCTCCCGCCGCCGCGGCAGGTGATCCTGCTGCAGGAGCTGTTTTCGACCCGCTACTTTTGCCAGGAGCAGCGTGAGGAGCACTTCTTGCTCGCCGAGAACCCAAATGAGAGCGCGCTCCTCGCGCGGTTCCAGGCGCTCGCCGAGGAGCTGGGAGTGGTGAGTGAGCCTGCGTCTGGGTCTTCAGTGTGCACAATTTTGGTCGCCAGAGAGAGAGAGAAACAACCAAGTGGAGGCTCATTATTCCCTCCCCTTTCCTCTTCACTCTCCTGCTCTCTCTCTCTCTCTCTCTCTCTCTCTCTCTCTCNCTCTCTCTCTCTCTCTCTCTCTCTCTCTCTCTCTCTCTCTCTCTCTCTCTCTCTCTCTTCCAATCTCTGCCACCGATCCGCAATAAAAAAAAAAGTTACCCCCGCCCCCCCGCGCCCCCCCAGTGTTTGCCATCGGGGTTGGGTTTTCGTCGCTTGGCAACGACGTTGTAAAACAAGCCAATTCACTTCGTGAACTCGGCAACCAGGTTACCGTT